>JAUCBJ010002658.1:0-28541 GCA_032718475.1 Nemertoderma westbladi | reverse complement strand
AACAATATAATACTATTTATTGTTAATATATCAATTTCAGTACGGGCAGTAGAAAAATATCTTTAACAATATTTTTTAGAAAAATATTTTTATCAGGGAAACGTTTAATTATTTAATACTTTTTAGTTACTTTTACATGTACTTATAACGTTTAGTATACAAATTAATTAACTTTAATAATGGAATGGCTAACCGTAAGTGCACGGGCCTGGTTAGTCTCCTCCCCCACTACTTACTGTATATATTTTTATCTTAAGATCTATTTTTTATTTGAAATAAATTTCATATGTGCAATTTTTGACTATGGGTGTAATAATAATAATAATAATAATAATAATAATAATAATAATAATAATAAAATTAATTAATGGAATTTTGGGAATGTTATAAATTGTATAAAAATGACAATTTATCAAATTCATTAAAAAAGATGAATTTAAATTTATTCCCGTAAATTTTATTATTTATCATTAAAACAGACATAATTTTATTCCAGAGCATGTCTGGGGACTAGGATCCTTAATTCTAGGAAATTTGTCCTTTTAAGAGTATCGGTAAGTGCTACGATATCTTAATCAACTAGAATTTTAAAGGATCTAAAATTTAACAGATTTTAATTTATAGATTTTCTAGAGTTAACTTTTAAATATTTACTCTATTGTATTTGTTTGACAGATTTTATAAATATTAATAGTTAATATTTAAGATGGGCACCGGTTTATTCCAGAACATGCCTGGGGACGTTAACCATTGATTCTAGAATTTTATCTTTCAAGTATATCGGTGGGTGCCGCGATATCTTAATCGACTAGAATTACAGATGGTCAAAGGGTTTAACAGATTGATTTTGCGTTTTACGCTACTGTTAAAGGGACATCACGCTACTATATGTATTATTTAATATACGGTAGGAGAGCAATATTGCAAGAAGCAATGTCAGTGAGAAGAGGCAAGTCGTTTCCAAGGTCTACCCAGAGCTTGGTTTAGCCGAGACACGAGGATCTGAACTTTGCATTCCTAATACTCTACTTACCAATAATACTTGAGTATAGTAGGAGCTTTATTGTACTTTAATAAGTATGGATATTTCATCTTACTGTAGTCACGTATTTATAATATGATACGGACAGTAAGGAAAGAGTAAAGAATTATTTCTCGCCGTCGCACTAAATATATATAATATAAGTAATTAAGTAATAAGACTAATATATATTGCACTAATCTACTAGATAATCGCTAAAATAACATTCTACTAAATAAAATTAAAGAAAACGATTATAATAAAATTACATAATAATACATACATAAATATAAAATAATAAAAACAAATATAAAATAATATAGTCACACACCCACTCCAGACGCTGTCACGTTGGGGAGTCCCTGGATGTTGGTTGGATTAGGGAGGTGGTCGTGGGAAGAGTATCTTGCCTTCCATAGTTTCCGGAGAGTTCTCTGCCTCTTTCCAGTAAACATAAACGACCAACTGGGCGATTGAGCTGCTGCGTCTCGAAGACAATTCCCGGTTTCTTAAAGTTACGTCGCATGACGACGAGTTCTACCAATCGCACCAAACCGTCATCTGAGATGTGAGTCTCGATGATACGACCTGTCTGCCACCGCTTACGTGGAAGATCTGACTCCACAATAAGGACCATGTCTCCTGCGCTGACGTTTTCTTGCTGCGCAAACCACTTAGTTCGAAGTTGTAGTGTAGGCAGACAATGTTTTTCGAAATGGTCAGCGAAACGACGGGATAACAACTGCATAAGTTGCCAAGTTTGCCAGCAGTATTCGTCTCCATCCGTGATTTCCGATAGTGGGAGCATGGCTACAGGTTTTTTCAGTAGGAAGTGTGCGGGTGTTAGCGCTTCCAGGGAATCGGGACTCGATGAGACTGGCATAAGCGGTCTCTCGTTGAGATAGGCGGCGATTTCCTCCATTAACGTCTGCAAAAGTTCGTCGGTGAGATACGCGCGGCACGGCACTATAAAGTGAAATGCGGTCTTCACGCTCCTGATTAATCTCTCCCAACTTCCTCCCCACCAAGGGGCCTCAGCGGCGTTGAAGGTCCAGCTAGACGCTGTTACCCTTAGCTGATCATCCACCTGTCTTTGGTTCCAATCTTTGACGTAAGCCTTGATTTCATTGTTGGCACCAATGAAGTTCGTTCCCTTATCAGATCTCATCGTGTTACTAGTTCCAAAGCGAGCGATCTGTCGGCGTAAGCTCAATATGAAGCTATTGGTAGATAAATCGTTCACCATATCGAGATGGATAGCTCTACAAGTCATACAGACAAAGATGACACACCATCTCTTGACTATAGTCCTAGCACGATATACTTCAATAGGGCCAAATAGATCCACAACAGTATTTGTGAAGGGTGGTTCATAGAAGCTTACTCGTTCCCTAGGTAATTCTGCCTCTCGCTGTGTTAAAGGCCTACTGAATGCTTTCCTACAGGGTATGCAGTTCCTAAGAACTTGGTTCAGAGCTCTACGGGGTTTATGAAAATAATAGCGAGTTCGAATTTCGCTAAGAACTCGTTCTCTACCAGCATGATAAAGCTTACTGTGAACATCTACAATCATCTTGATTTGTATTTCAAGATTTCTAATGAGTATGGGAAACTTAGTGTCAAAGGATAATGGAGCATTAGTTAGTCTTCCTCCAACGCGTATTAACCCATCTATCATTGTGCTAGAGAAACGATCCCTTAAGCGCATCTGTGGATTTCTCAACAACAGGAAATACTTATCGGAATCCTCATAGCATTGCAGGAGTCTCAGTATCTGCTTATTGGTTTCTTCATGCTCCTGGTAACTGATCTTCTCCTTCAGAAACCTGTCGGATATCTTGTATTTGGGAAGATCTTTAACAACATGGACCTGAGCAGATGTCAGTGGAGCGGTATCACTAGCGGTCTTCGTCCTGGAGTAGTGATGATGAAAACATCGCTTTAAATATGTAACGGCCTTACAAAGCCGATTCCAGGAGCTATAGTGATGTATCGCTCTCTGCAGGAGAGGTGAGAGTCCTTGCGAGACGTCTGGTGTTCCAGATTTCCAATCTCTCTCTCTGATTTCCACAACAGACTTATTTGTGGCTGGGGGTTTTGGATCCAAAGCGTCGTCTCCGGAAGTGTGTAGTACAGACAGATCTATCACGGGTTTAAATAACTTCGATTTACTCGCCCGGGTTTTAGGTTTGACTTTCTCCGCTCCCTTGGCTTGTCTAATCTCCGCCGTAGTAAGATGAGGAGGCCATTCATCCTCTTCCTTGCTTAGGAAGTCGGGTCCACCTAACCAGTCTGGAGTATCTATCAGTTCTTGTGGAGTTGCTCCCCTGGAGGCGATGTCGGCTGGATTAATCGTCCCAGGGCAATGTCTCCATTGATCTATCTTCGTGCGACTAAGTATAATGGCTACTCTGTTGGTAACGAAGACACTGAACTGACAGACTTCATTGGTTATATACTCCAACACGAGTAAAGCATCGGTCCAATAGACAGTTTTCTCCAGTGGATAGTCGATCTGTTCTGTTACATTCCGGCCGATGGCTGTAGCGTATAGAGCCGCTTTTAACTCCGCTCGAGGAACTTTCAACTTGTTGTTTATCAATGCCTTAGAGGTAACCAAGGCGACCTTGATTCCATCCGGAGTTTCAACTCTCAGGTAGGCTACTATACCTATTCCCATATCGCTGGCATCTCCAAACACATGGAGTTGATAGGAATACGTAGGGAGAACATGACCAAAATATGAACGGGAAATTATAAAGTTCTCGATGGATGGTAGAGAATCTTCCCATTTCATCCACTTCTTTAATAGTTCTCCCTTAAGTGGATCGTCCCATGAGTGGTTTTCAAGCCACATTTGTTGTACTAAACTCCGAGCAATCAATATAACTGGGCTAATAAATCCCAATGGATCGAAATAAGTGCTCAGGATACTTAGACAAATCCGTTTAGTCCGAACTGGATTATCTCGCTGTTTTAGCTGGAAAAACAGGATATCTCTCTCCGTGTCCCATTTCAAACCAAGTGTCTTGGTTTCTGGAAGATCGTCCTTGATAAGGTCTAGATCTTTAACTCCTCGGTCTTCTACCGGGATCGATTCCAGAAATTCATGGGAGTTGCTGGTGAATTTAGTTAATCGAAATCCACCTCTTTTCAAGCACTCTACCGTTCCTTTGGCGACATCAATGGCTTCTTCCACCGATGGGAGGGACTTTAAATTGTCGTCCATGTATATATCCCGTTTGATGTTGTCGATAACCTCTTTGGAGAAGGCGTCCCGGTTGTCATCAGCAGTGGTACGCACTACTGAGCAGGCGTTTGAAGGGCTCGAGATGATCCCAAAAGCCTGGATGGTCATCCAGTACTCCACCGGTTTCTGGTTGAGGTCTCCTCCAGGCCACCACAGAGATTGTAGGCTGTCTCGATCTCTATCCAGCGCCTTAACTTGTAAGAACATGCCTTCTATATCGGAGGCGAAAGCGATTGAATATTGTCGTAATCTTAAGAGTATTCCCAACAAGGATTGGAGTAAGTTGGGTCCTGGCAACAACTCAGAGTTAAGGGATTGGCCCATATAGAGGGCGGAGCCGTCAAATACTACCCGGACTTCGTTGGGTTTACCGGGTTTGGGAACGTAATGATGTGTTAGATAGTACGTTCTCTCAGTTATGGGTGTTTCTTCCGGTACTCGCTCCGCATATCCCTTGTCAATGAATTTCTTCAACTGAGTCTTGTACATCTCCTTAGCTGAAGCATTTGCCGTAAGGCGTCGATGTAGTTGCGCAATTCTCTTCTCCGCCAAGGGTCGGTTGTTTATAAAATTGGGTTCTCGCCGTCGGAAAGGCAGACCAATCTCATATCTACCTTGATCTTTAAGAAAACGTGTAGTTGTTTCCTGTATCTGCTTGGCTCTTTCTTCTTCTACCGATAGGGCCTTATCGTAGGAATTGGACTCTACAGCCTCTTGAGTTAAGAATCGTATGGCGTGTTCATCACGAGTCTTCGCGTTGTAGCGATCTATCACTTCATTCAGTTCGTCGTTGTAATCGACTTGTCCCGCTGGATGAATGAGGTGACATAGGTTCACTTGGTTTTGCCAAGTTTCGTTTTCCGTAAGGAGGTCGATGGTATTCTCCTCGTCGAATAGTTGGTGGATATCGTCATTATCTGAGGAGTATGGTGTTCCCTCAGGTGGGTCGTCTCCCTCACTGGTCTCCTCTTCCCATTCACTCACCTGGTAGACTCGTTCTTTGGGTAGCCTTTCCATGAGAGTTCTACGGGAAGGTCCAGTAAAGTACCAACCTACTCTAGTTCTTCCCGCATAGGTTTGCAGTGGTTGCGGTTGAGCAGGCCGTTTTTCCAATGTCTCAAGCGCCTCATGCGCATTTTGGCCGATGAGTATTTGCACTCCAGGGTAGTCTGTGTTGAATCTAGGTATCTTATGCTGTTGGGTGAAATCGTCCTCATCCCAGTTATAAAGTTCCCCTTGGCTGGTAGCGAAGTTCTTTATTGCCACCATTTTTACTGACCTTATACTGTGTTCTTCTAGTTCATCCTGGGGGGTGGACAACGCGCCTACATAATAGTCTGTAGTTACTGTGGATTTCCAAACCTGCATAATTCCTGAAATGTTCAACTTAGTTCTGAACTTGGGTTGTCCAGCAAAGATGTCTTCGGCTAGTTCTTTGTCGATGAATGTTCCTGTGCTGCCGGAGTCAAGGAGGGCGTTCACTATATAGCTCTTTTCTGACCCGTGGACTCTCAACTGCACTATGGGAAATTCTCGGATTCCTACGTTGGAAGTTGGTGCTTTCCAAGATGGTTGTCGGTCAGGAGTAGTTAGGGGGAGCTCACTATCGGTTTCCTTCTCATACGTAAGTGCTCGATACACTGCGGTATTTATTAGGTAACAGGATTCGTTTTCGTCGGAGAATTCATCCATATAGAATCCTTCCATCTCAGAACTTTGGTCAGTGTCGTTCACATCACTGAATTGGACATGTAGTTCGGACTCACTTACCTGACTCGGGCTGTTTCTTTCAAATTCGGTGTGCAACAAGATATGATGTTTCGCGCCGCACTTAGCACACCTCGCATCGGAGTAACAGGTTCGCCATTGGTGTCCTTGTCTGAGACAATTATAACACAACCGCTTATCCCACATGACATCATGCCTATCTTTTAGGGATTTCTTTAAGAATTCATCACACACACTTAAACGGTGGGGCCTGTCGCACAACGCACATTTTGGTATGATGTTACTTACTTTACCTTGGGTAGTGTTGTGCACACTTGTTCTCTCCTCGGGCTTTCTTCCCTGAATTCTCTTGGAGACGTGGGAGGAGTTTTTGTTGTCTGTTCTCTCCTGTCACTGGTTCGAGACTTAAATTTACTTACATCCTTTGGTGTTTTGTTGACATAGTAAGATCTTTCGGTGTCTTTCCCGTTGCTCTCCTCTTGAGAGGCCTGGCTTTCGCCGTCGTCTGTATAACACACTGGTGTTACCTTTCTCCTAGAAACGGGTTTCTCACTTACCTTATTTTCCGGTGTCTTCTCTCTGGACTGCTTTAGGAGCTGTAATTTTACTTCTCCATCTAAGAATGACATGAGATCAGCCATGGTAGGGTCTCTTCGTTGTTGTTCCATCATATACAGAACTCTTTTGTCCCAACGAGTACCCACTCCACCCTTTGGCAAGGTAGATGCTACAGCTCCAATAACCATAGAACTCTGATACTCATGAGACTTACCTAGCCAATCTAATTGTCTACAAATCTCCTGGATCTCATCGGAAAATTCTATAATCCCGGTGCTAAGAAACTTTCGTGGCGCTACTAATTTCGCATACAAATACCTAGCTATGTTATTCCTATTACCATACCTGATGTTTAGTGTATTCCAAACTTGTCTTAATCCATGTGGATGTCCAATAAACTTTAACGCCATTAACTTGGGAGATCCTTCCAAGCACTCGATGAGGAATCTAAGTTTCTCTCCGTTAGATAGCACAGAGTTCTGTATGTTATCTTTATAATATTCATTAAAAGGTAACCATTTCATCTCATCTCCATTGAACTTGACGATCTCTCCCACCTTTACCGCTTGACGGGCTTCGGTTCTAGCCATTTGATGCGTAAAACTTTCTTGGGCATGAAATACTTCAGACCTAACAGGTTGACACATTGTTACAGGGGGTGTTGGTATACCCTTTTGTAGATTTACTAACTTATCGCGTTCTAACGCGATACTCTGCTGCACTTCCTGTAATTCTAACTTACTTTCTCTTACTGTTCCCTTTAACTGTTGAACAGTCCCCTCCAACTCTCGGACCTGTTGGGAGGAGCGAGCCTGATTCTCCTCCATCTGCCCGAGGAGAATATCCATCCCCCGCTGTCGCTCATCCACCCACTCAACCGCCGAAGCGGGAGCCGCCAACATAGTAGCGGGTAGACGAGGGACGACGGGCGACAAATTGTTAATGTCTCGCTTGGCGTCCAGGACCGGAGTTGACTGAGGAACTGTCCCACTGGATACAGGTAGTTTAGTACTGTGCAAAGGGAATTTAGAGTTCGGTTCTGGAAGTACAGTGGTCTCTATTACAGAGGGAGTGGCTTCGAGAACAGGCCTAATTATTTCAGGTTCATCCACTATAGTAGGGAGTCTTTCTACTCTAATAATTTGGTCTGTGGGTTCTGTACTACCTAAGTCTGTGCTAGCTAGTTGCCTTCGCACAGCTGGGGGCAAATTAGGCAATATCTGACGGTGGGGCGTTCTTCTACACCTACTTAGACGAGATCTATTTCCTCCGCCGTCAGGATCTGTTGTATCGCCTTCATCAGATGATGTAAATCCCTGTCTTTTGGGAGTAGATCGACTTATCATCTGCCACTGACTAGCTGTTCTCTGTTTATCTATGTAGTCTTGCTTCTCTTGAAGATTTTCCAACTCTAGTTGGGTGGTCTCTTCAGACACCCTCCGTTCGGCTTCTGCCACTGCTACCTTTCTTTCCGCTTCTGCCGCTTTTCTTTCCACTTCTGCCGCTGCCACTGCCGCTTTTCTTTCCACTTCGGCCGCTTTTCTTTCCACTTCGGCCGCCTTTCTTTCCGCTTCTGCCGCTGCCACTGCCGCTTTTCTTTCCACTTCGGCCGCTTTTCTTTCCGCTTCGGCCGCTTTTCTTTCCGCTTCTGCCGCTGCCATTGCTGCTTTCCTTTCCACTTCTGCTGCCTTTCTTTCCGCTTCTGCCTCTGCCACTGCCGCTGCTGCTGTCTTTCTGTCTTCTATACGTTTTTTCTTTAATTGTTCTTCTTGAACCCTAGCGATGCGGCTGCTTTCATCAAATTTAGCTTGGTTCGCAGCTAACATTTCTGCATCTATTGCATCCAACACAAACTTGGCTCCTTCACTATTAGGACGAAGTCCAGCCAGCCGTCTCCTCAACTCTTCATCACCTAGAAATCATTGATAGTCCGACAGATAGATGTCAATAGCGTCCTTCTTCTGAGGTTTTTCTGCGGTCGCTTCGCTTTCCACTTGAGAAAAGGTAGCATCTGTTGATTCTCCGTGGGTTGAGCGCTCAGCCAGCTGAAATTTCCTGGGGGGCCGTTCCTTGAACTTTGAGACCCACCCGCTGGAACCAAGTCTTTACGGCAACTTGCAACAACGTGTCTTGGCTTCTTTTCGAAGCTTCCTCAAAGGCCGATAGGATTAGTCTGATTCTTAGAATTCTTTCTCGAACTTGATAAAGCAGCTCTCCCTGCTCTTGAGGTCCTTGGGGTTGTTGAAACAGTTGTTCCTCTAATCGCTCCAAAGAGCTGAAGAATCCCTGTACATATCCTGCTGCCGACCTCTTCCACACAGCTGGATCTCTAGTGTCCCTTACCACTCCCATCCTGTATAAGTCCTCCCAGGCAGCTTCCGATAAGTTAAACGGGAGTCCGGGTCCGGGGAAATTCCATTGCGTCTCGACAATAGACTTCAGTTCCTCCTTCGTGTATCCCGCATAAATGTCCTTGGTCGATCGCTTACTTCTCACCCAATCCATTTGATGTTCCTCCACCGCAATCAATACTCTAGTGAGTACGGCTTCAGGAAGAATGAGAAGTGGATCCGAATAAACTGCTTCTGCCATCTTTGCTCCGCGCTCGGGTGTCAACTCTACAGTATCTGAACTACTGAAGCTATCGGGCCGCTGAGAAATAAGTTCTCGGCTCGAGTGTTGCTGTTGTTTAACAGCTGCCTCTTGGTCCCGCTTGACTTGAGCCCGAGTGCCTATGATAGACCTACGGTGTTTGACTAGCCTAGGGTCTGATACTACTACTGGAGGGATGAGCTTTCTTACAGTAGGAGGGGAGTTGAACTTCGGTCTCAAACGTTCCGCACTCCTATCTGGATCACAGATTGTTGTATCTAGGAGACTGTCTGATAGATTTTGCTTTGTGTCAGCCATGTTTGTTTGTACAGTTGAATGCTTACTACTATAACTACAGTTAAAGCAAGTCTAGTAATTCAGTATCAACTATAAGCCTAGTAATTAATTACCGATACCGTTACTCAGTGTAACGTGTTATATATACAATATATTAGAATACCGGTATACACTTATAGTATATATAAGTATTATTACGGACTAGGTTTCGTCACAGAATACCAGTATATAATTTCAGCGCAAATATATATAAATATATGATAAGCCTACTGTGAATACCAGTATACAGTTTAGCTTACACTTATAGTATATATAAGTATAATTATAGACATAAAATTAATTACAGAATACCGATATATAATTTCAGTATAAATTTATAGAAATAAATATAATAAGCCTATCGTAAATACCGGTATGTCAATTATTTTATAATAACTGAATTTCTGAATTTTAGGGTTACCTTTCTTTACTTTGTTACTGTTATTAAGCAGTAGTCCAACTGATATTAAGACCTAATTGATGGATGACAGGCCTACTATTTTATAAATCGGTTTGAGTTGATTTATAATATATATATATACCCGTTTAATGGGTTTTGTCAATATTTGAAATAAATGTTATTATTTCTGGGAAGGAGTCACTATACAGAAACTGTACGCTCTCAGTGAAGTGCTACTTGTTGGACACTAAAACAAATAATTCTACTTGCCTAAGTTACTTATTACTACTTAGGATTACTAGGATTCTATTAAATCGCATCAGGGATCCCATTGAGAGACTGCTCCGTGGAAATCAGAATGGGTTCCGTAAAGGTCGTGGGACCATGGAGCCCATTTTGGCACTTAGAAGGATAATTGAAGAATTATCAAAAAAGAAAGACAGGCATCTGGCTGTTATCTTTGTTGACTTCTTCAAGGCCTTTGATTCAGTCTCTCGGTCACGTATGTTCAGCATACTTTCATTATATGGGATTCCTGATGAAATTATTGCAGCAATCAGATCAGTATACGATGGTTCGACAACATTTGTGTCTACTGTTGACGGTGACACAGAACCATTTGAAGTGTTATGGGGCGTCCTCCAAGGAGACACACTTGCACCATTATTGTTCATTATTGTGGTTGACTATGTTCTACGCATGTCCTTAGATCATCATAATGATGATGGGGTGATGATAACTCCACCTACTGGCTCCAGAAGTCGAGGAAATCCTGCCAAGTACCTAACTGATCTAGACTTTGCTGATGACTTAGGAGTACTCTCAGAATCATTAGAGGGAGCCCAACGGCTCCTCAGCTCATTAGAACATGCTGCTTCTAGTGTTGGTCTTTTTATTAACTCCAGAAAGACCAAAATTCTGACAGTTAACTTTGAAAGTCCTCAGCAAGTCTCTGATCGGATGAGCATAAGCTCAAAGGATGGTATGCTTGAGCATGTGGACGACTTCTGTTACCTGGGATCATGGATCCGGAAGTCAGGTGAGGACCTTCGAATACGTAAGGGAAAGGCATGGGCAGCCTTGAATAGGCTTTCCAGGATTTGGAAGTCACCTAGAATTAATCGGAAACTTAAGGTCCGATTATTTAGAGCAGCAGTAGTTCCAGTACTCCTCTACGGGAGTCCATGCTGGGCTCTAACTGCTGAGGACACCAAATCTCTGGATGGCACATTCACAAGAATGCTACGCCGGGTTCATTGTGTCAAGTACAATGCACACATCTCCAACCAGACACTATATAACATTGGAGGTGTCTCATTGGTTCCCCCAAGCTTGACACTAGAACAAAATCGCCTCATTGCAGGACATTGCTTTCGCCGTGAGGACCAGCCAGTGCATAATCTTGTACTTTGGCAGCCTCATGGAGTGAATAAGCATGGTGGACAGCCCATAACTTTCTTGAGACGCATCTTAAAGGACACTGGCCTTAAAGATGCGGATGATCTAGCAAATGTCATGGGTGATAGGGAGTTGTGGCAGTGTAATTTTGTTGACAAGCCGGCACAGCATTCTTAAAAATGCAGCTGCAATGCAGCATGCCGATCCTAGTAGTAGTTTTACTACAAATTACGTACAATTACGGGGTGAGATTACAATCTCTAAATAAACACAAAAATTACACGTACAATTTTTAGGGTAATTTTACAGGAAATTTACAAACCAGCCTAACAAGGGGTTAGAATTTCTGGTTATTACAACGGACAGGATACTACGGTATTTGAAAATAATTAAGCAGTAGTAAATATATTGCGTTGTCTAGATAAGAAAATACCACCGTCTGACGACTTATAGTCTCTAGCTTACAGCTCTATAAGTACTACGTTATGTACCCGGAGTGTTCCTACCTAGAAGTTAATTACCGCAGCCAACCATAGCTAACGTGCCTATTAACCACTTTACAACACAAATATACGCCTACAAACTAATTACCTTCGGAAAGCACTGTACACTAAACCCTAAATTAGGTACAAGTACTTATACAACAAATAACCAGCAGTTAAAAATACTTGTACAGGTAAAAGAACCACGGTATCTGCCGGAGTGACCAGAGCATAAAATCACCAGTCTTTACCTACGCCAAACAGCCCTGATGTAGTACCGGGGTTAATTTAACTATAACGGTATGTATAACAAGCACAATTACTGTGGGAATAAACTTGGGGTGGTGTATGTTGCGAATAATCGCATAAACTCTGAATAATAAATATTACGCTACCCGTACAGACTACACAAACAAAATACAGACCAAACGCTGGCAGACTACTATCAAGCCTAAATAAACTACAGTATATGCAGACTCCGAAATGGTTAGTTAGTATGCGTTCTAACCGAGTAGTACGACTTATTCTTTCGGGGGGGGGGGGGGGGGGGGGGGATTTACCTTACAGCACTGGATGCCCCCACGTTCCTAACTAGTACTTTATCGGACATACACTCTACACACACTGTAATCTCTTCGGACCTGACAACAGCCAGACAACAATCCAGCCTACAAATTATTTGTACAATTTGAGCGGGCGTACACGCCTTCTGCTCAATATTAACTTACAAATAAATAAAACTGACAGAAATAAATAAGCTCCAAAAGAAACAAGGGGTGTACAGTCCCTAATCTCTTAAACAGCCTACCAATATACAATATCACAATCGAAATAATACTAGTACCTGTACTGCTGTAAGTACTGGTTTGGGTGGTTAGGCAGTTAGGCCTACTGATTACCGGTCGACCGGTACTTTTGCCTTTATTGCCTACGTTGCAATAAAGAAAGTATAACTGTTATTGTTCGCGCTTTTAGACCTTTAGCAGTTTAACCTGCCAAATTTAGGTGTCTTCTAGGTTATAAATCGACTTTAGCCTATAACAAGTATTTTATACACATAAAGTTACATTAGCCGAAGCCAGCCTATGCGCGATCATTCACCCACGGTTAAGGGAGACTGGATTCGGAAGCTCCGACCTTATTGCGGTGTAGACTTACTGTATTATTCGATTGATCGTTAATATATAATCTCTGACAAATATTATTTACTTTCGGGAAATATTAACAGTTCCTTTAGGACGTAGATAGATAGATTTATTTATACATTATGTAAAAACAATAACAAATACACCAAACAATGTACCGGTATAAAGGTATTGTCCAACATAACATATAGGATTACCCCTAAAGCTTTGCAGGTTATTTCCAAGGGGGTCCTTTATGTTACTTGGTTACAAATACAATATTACACTACGCTAACCTAAAACCAATATAAAACGTAATTACACTATGTACATGTACAACTTTACCGAGAGCGTGACAATGTCCGACTCAATGATAAAGATGTAATGTACAGAACAATTTATTATAAAACGTAATTACAGTATAAATAGTAAATAATTAATAAACTAATAACTTACTGTAGGACTATTGTACCTATTTTTACATTGCACACGGAGATGAGATTTAACTGCAGATTTAAAAGAATGTTGATTATTTAGGTTTTTAATTTCATTAGGCAGAGCGTTCCAATTTTTTGTGCCGTTACGTGGCGCTCTAAGTATGTAAACAAAGTTATGACTTACACTAAACACAACAGGATGGCTAATGATTTTCGTATAAAGCGCATTCTTTAGGAAATGCTTTGTTATCTGTCATACTCATGCACACTACCGCACACTGCTGCACACTGATCTGCCGACCTTCACTAAATTTAATCATATATAAGGAGAACAGCAACTGACACATGTAGGGTCTATGAAATAGCATTCGATTCACTCCAAAACCACTATAATGTAAGTCGCAGTTGCTACAGGTAACTGGTCCCTCTTACCTTCAGTATATCAAGAAGATTGGGGTTTTATGATTATTTATCGATATTCTCCAAATATAACAACATATCCATCAACTTCTAACAATTAATAACCGACAGTAAATAGCAGTAAAATAATGCGGTGAAAGGTATGTATAGTATGATATATTTATATGGTATAGTTTGATAACAGTTATACGTTTCTATAATCAAAGCCGTTTTAATGTTTGGCTAAAGTCTGAAACACAGAATAATTCCAAAGCCGATGTTCTGGGCTCAGGAAAAAAGGTAAACAAAGACCATAATGCATTGCGCGATCTTCCGTAGGCTTCTGTACAAGATAAAATCAAAATCGCTCTGATTGGTCGAGTGAGCCGAACAAAGAAAGCCAAAAAGCTCCACATCGACATATCAGCTGATAGATGTCGTCATCTGAACTACACTGTATTAAGAGTATTTTGGCGCATTGCGGCATAAAATGGCTTGTTATGTCCGCTAAAGTACACATACAGAAAAATGGCTTTTTATGTCCACTAAAACACCTACACAGTAAGAAAACGGCTTTTTATGTCCGCTAAAACACCTACAGAGTACTTTGCGGGGAAAATGACTAGTTATATCCGCAAAAGCCTTTACAGTCGCATCATTGTTTCTACAAAGAAAACTTGAGTCGTCCGCGAAAAGTACTGTATATAATTTAGAAGCATTTGGTATGTCGTTAATATATAGTAAAAAGAAAATGGAACCTAAGATTGAACCCTGTGCTATCCCGCATGTGATTTTTTGAAAGTTTGAAATTGAATTATTAATTTTGGTAAATTGAAGTCGATTTTGGAAATAATTTTTGAAAAGTTGTATTCGGAATCCGCGAATTCCGTAGTGTTCAAGCTTTTTTACAAGGATCGAGTGGTTTACTGTGTCATATGCCTTTTTTATATCCATATATATTATACATCCATTTGACTGGGTATCTAATATATCTCGAATTTTGTCCGTTATTGCTAAAATAGCTTGAAATGGGGTTCTTTTTTTCCGGAAACCGTATTGGTGGCTGTATAGGAGGTCAAATTTTAGCAGGTAATTAGCTAATTAGTAATTTAGTAATTAGCTAATTAGTAATTTAGTAATTAGCTAATTAGTAATTTAGTAATTAGCTAATTAGTAATTTAGTAATTAGCTAACTGGTCGTAAATAATTATTTCGTAAATTTTACTTAGCCAGGGGGTCACCGCTTTTGAATACAGGGGTGATTTTGGCTATTTTCAGTATATCAGGGAATTGACCCATTCTAAAGTTCTCATTTATTAACACGGATAAATGGCTGGCTAGAATTTCAGATCCTAATCTTAATAAGCGGCAAGGGAAGCGGTCATTATAAGCTGTTTCCTCATTTAAGTGTAAAATATGATATTGGATTTCAACGGGTGATGTCTCTACAAGGGAAAAGGATTTATAAGTTGAGCGGGTTTTCATAAATGAGATGGGACATCTAGTTGAAAATGGGATTGTACTGTCCATTTTGGGGCCAACGCTTGAAAAAAATTTGTTAAAACATTCTGCAATATCATATGAATCCGTTAATAGGTCAGTGCCAATTTCAGGCCTAATTTTAGATGGGGATGATAATTTATTTCTTTTTGATATGACACGGTTATTAATTTTCCAAGTTTTCTTCATATCCGACCCGCATTTATTAAATTCATTTTCATATTATAGTTTTTCAGCGTTACGGAGAACCTGTGAAAGTTTGTTTCTATAACGCTTATATATTATACTGTTTAATGGCGAAGGTCTTTTAATATACTTTACGTATAGTTTGTTTTTTACTTTTATACAGCGGAGTAAGGGATTTGATATCCATGGTTTACGAGGATCTGATTTTTTCCTGGTTATTTCGCGAGTTGGTAAGTTTTTCATACAATGTCTTCAAAATTTTTATAAAAAGCGTCAAAATTGTTTGCATTGGAAATATTTTGCGATCGGTACGGCCAGTTTATTTCGTTATTCAGATCGCTTTTAAATATGTTGACATCAAATTTCGTCCAGTCGAATGTAGTACATTTTTCTGCATTAAAATAGTCACCGATGTCATCAAGGATCGTAAAGATAGCGAGATGGTCGGCCGTACCGAGTTCCGCCAAAAAGTTACCACTGTGTAATACCATATTATTTATATTGGTAATGATATCGTCTATTATAGTACGATAATTTTTATAAATGCGGGTTGGCTCAGTAATTATTTGTTTAAAGCCATGTGAATTAATTAAATTATTATACGCGTCACTGTGTTTATTTTTTTTTAAAAGATCAACGTTAAAATCCCCACATATAATAACATCACGACATTTCCCAGATAACTTATTTAATGTAGCGTCAAACTCTGAAACAAAATCATCGTATTTAAATTCATCGGGACGGTAAATTCACCCAATAATTAATGGTTTATTTGTATTCTTTGTTTTTACTTCAATCCAAATATTCTCATTATTTTTTAATTTGAGGTCGTCACGAACGGAACTATATAAACCTTCGCGAACATAGATTGCCGCGCCTCCACTCGCTCTCCGACAATCAGTTCTATGGTCAAAATATGGTTTATTATAGCCAGATATATTTAAAAGGTCCAGCCGATTATCATTTTTTGAGAAGGTTTCCGTGAAGGCCAAGAAGTCAAATTTATTATTAAGTCCAGAGAGATAGTCCGTTGCACTAGATAAATTACGCTGAAGGCTGCGGCAATTTATATGAAATAGAGATGGATTAGAATTGGAGACATTTTTGAATTTACTATTAAACAAACTCTGGTCATAGTATCCTCCAGGCACACTATAATAATCTACAAGATTGGAATGAGGGTCTACATTGTCAAACATAAGGGGGTCCGAGGTTGGGGCGCTTACAAAATTATCATCATTTTGAAAAATGTCATCTTTTATCGTCTTTCATCTTATAGTTTCACTTTAACAACTATCATATCGGTACTAATATGAAGCGCGATTGGAGGTGGAAGATACGATGGTGGCCATTGTACCGGATCCAGAAGTGGCGAGTACAAGTAGTAGACAGGAGGATAACCAGACGGCAAGCAGAGACAGCTCCGATATATGTGCGGAGCTGGCGCCTAACAAAAGGAATATAGGATATGGACTACTAAATAAACATTTATCTGATGGGGAAAAGTTGGAGTTGGAGCGAACATTTTCAAAACTTAAGCTTTTGAAATCGTACTTACGTGCCACAATGACAACCCCGACTAACTGGTCTGGCTTTACTTTCAATCCACAAGGATATCAAACTCACACCAGATGAGATAATTAATGATTATGCTGGTCGCCAGGCCCGTCGATTACTGCTCATTTAACTATATTGCCGGTATAAAATTCATTATTTTATTATACAATAGGCTAATTGTATAATTATTACTTTTATTTTAAAAGATTAATATTAAAATATTTTAATGCTAATATATTTAGTTTATAACGAAAATTTAAATGGTTTAAAAAAATTGATCTGGGGGTATCATAGTTTTAGCAGCTTAGCCCCCTCCGAAAATAATACCTGGATCCGCGCCTGTTCTACAGGGGGGTAATTTCGACAGGGACACCGGTTGCAATTAGTAAAACAGCTGATTCGTCAGCCTGGTTTGATAAACTTGATGAAATCATAAAGTCAGGAGTGGCTGTATGCTATTTTCTATTCTATTCTATTTCTATTTTTCGATAACAATTTTTCACACACAATGCATGCTATAGGAAGTAATGAGATAATAATATTACCAGTTAAGCATTATGTGTGAATGGTGGCTGACACAGGAGATCCTATTATTTCAACCACCATACACAACATAAACACACTATTCTACAACTACTATAACTATATAATTGTAATATATTAGGTAAATACAAATACTAAGAAATGTTACAGTTATTTGGACAATAAAACAAAATATAAGATTTATTAATTTGAATTTAAAATGTAATTTTTCAACCTATTTTTAAAACTACCTATGCTATTTGACTGTCGCACTATAAGTGGTAAACTGTTCCATATTATTGGCGAAACGGAGTAAATAGATTGTTCACGAACTCTACTTGAATTACGAAATCGAAAGCAATTTTGAAATTGGGCGTTTCTGGTTGGATGATTATGTATAGATGAAACCGGTGTGAGGAGGGAAGGAAAAACACCACGGGGAAGTAAACCATTGACATACTTGTAGGAAATCAATGCAATTTGAAAGATAAAGATTTTACCTAATGATAATGGTTCAAATGAAGGGTCACGTCGATTTATAATATTTTGGACTTTCTGTTTCTTCTTATGCAGAGTTGCAATTGAGATACGGGGAGAATCCGATGTACTTATTTTCTTTCGTTTTTTTCGCCTTTGCCGAGGGTGAGGCAGTGGATTAGTAGGTGGGTGATTGGATATGTCCAGGGTTGACTTTCCCCATACCGATGTACAATAAAACAAATAGGGATGGATTAGTGCATAATACAAATGTGATAATGCTTCAATAGATGCAAAAGATTTGATCCTATTGATAACACCTATGTTCTTACAAATTTTATTATTTATTTTATAAAAGTGGTGTTTCCAATTTAATTTTTCATCAATTATTACTCCCAAAAATTTGGCATATTTGACCTGTTGTATTTGTACGTTATTAATAGATAATGATTCACCAGGCGATATCGCTTTGTTACCTGATTGGAAACGAATGAAATTGGTTTTATCTAAATTTAAAGATAATCGATTTGCACAAAACCACTGATGAATTTTTTCGAGTTCAATGTTTGTATTTCTAATAAGGTTGGAGATGTTAGCGTCACCATTTACAATGTTGGTGTCATCAGCAAAAAGTATGAAATTTAAAATACGGGATATATTGGTTAAGTCATTGCAATACAGCAAGAATAACAGAGGCCCTAATATAGATCCCTGCGGAACACCATATTCTATGTTTACTAAATCAGATCTTTTGCCGTCAATGACAACAAACTGTTTTCGATCCTGCAAATAATTTTCAAACCATTTCAAAGCAGTTCCATTGATCCCATAATGTTTCAATTTTTTTAGTAAAATATTATGGTTAACAGTATCAAAGGCCTTAGAAAGGTCAATTGATACTGCTAATGCTATATTTTTTTTATCAATATGTGAAGTAATTTTATCCAAAAGAGTTAGTAATGCTAATTCAGTAGATCTGTTCAACCGAAAACCAAATTATGAGTGGGATAATATGTCTTGAAGTTCTAAGTATTCTAAAAGTTGATTTTGTACCACTTTCTCTAAAAGCTTTGAAAAAAATGGGAGAACTGAAATTGGTCGATAGTTTATAGGGGAAGTGGCATCGTTAGCTTTAAATACTGGAATTACTTTTGCGATTTTGAGATCATCGGGAACTATTCCAGTGCGAAGGGAGGAGTTGATTATATAGGCAATGGGTTTGATTATAGCAGACAGGGTTGGCATAGCAACAGTGGCGTTGATGTCATCATGCCCAGGGCTAGTCTTGGCTTTCAAATTATTTGCAGTAAGTAAAATATCTGATATTGAGACTTCCTGAAATTCAATAAGACGATTAGGTTTAGAGGGTGAAGATAAATATTGTAAAGGGCATTGAGATACAGTTGGAATTTTTGAATTATTACTGACTAAATTAATTATATTATTATTATTTATTTATTTATTTATTATTATTATTTTATATTATTTAATTTCCTAAACAATTCCTCAAACAATCTCGTTGGATTGTTTGAGGACACGAATCTGTGCGCTATCCACGCCAATCGAGTTACCATAATGCCGAAGGATATCCAAACTGGCCCGTAGGATCAGAGGCACGAGGGCGTAAGGACCCGCAACAGTTTAGACGTTTATGTATCAGAAAACATTTACTTGTATTCGTTATAGAGAACATGGACTCGTATTCATTTATTTGGTTAATTTGATCTCCATTTCTATTTAAATTCGATATAAGCCTAGAGTTATATAAAGCGAACAGCGACGACCACATTTAATTTCCTTGTATGGTTTAAATTTCCCGCCCTTGGCTTATTTGTTAATATAAACCGCGTTCGGTTGTTATGAAAAAAAAAAAAACATTACTGACTAAAACGATATACCAAACACCTCTTGCCGGTACCTACCTAAATTACAGTCTGTAGTGATCACTATGGTGCAGCTATGGTAGGCCTACATGTTGGGCAGATATAGTGGAGGTTCTTTTGGCAGATAGGCCTAGCCAAAACGTTACATCAGATGCCGAATTTTAGTCAAAACGTACCCTATCTTCATATATGTGAATAGTATGAATACAGGAATACCCAAGTAGGCCTACTTCTGTACTTAGTATACCCATCTCCCCATGTACAGTAATTGGCTGACAGGTAACC
Source organism: Nemertoderma westbladi (assembly GCA_032718475.1). Classification (NCBI taxonomy): domain Eukaryota; kingdom Metazoa; phylum Xenacoelomorpha; order Nemertodermatida; family Nemertodermatidae; genus Nemertoderma; species Nemertoderma westbladi. The sequence continues at coordinate 8,406 of JAUCBJ010002658.1, read as the reverse complement.
CTTAGTGTTGTAGGCTATAGATGATTGACGTTACTACAGTACTATAGCAATGTTCTTAATGTAGGCATTTGACTGGCAGTTATTGATACCATGGTTTACCCCAAAAAAAATCAAATTACCCCAAATCGCACCAAATCAAAATAAATAACAGCCACCCAGGCTATCTGACGATATCCTGCAAAGGAAAATATGATCAGACCCAAATCACACAGACAGACCTGATCTTTTGAGGATCAAATACCGGTAGGTGACTTTGACTTTGCCGATATACAGTAACATTTTACTTAGGCCTCCAATTTGATGCGAAAATGTTTTGGCCAGTACTCTGAACCTTCTATGGGGTCCCAGGTCACTCGCGTACCATGGTCACTGTATCTGGCACCTGATTGGCTGAAATATTCAAACGCTGAAAACGTACCTAGGCCTTGACAATTTGTGATAAGATTTTATGCAAATATATTTTGGATGGTGTTCTGAATCTCTCGTTGAGGTCCCAAGTCACCACCATACTGTGGTCATCAGATACGGCGCCTGATTGGCTAATTCTTTGAACGACGGTAACTCAAGTTTGCTTCACTTTGGGATGAAGTTTGAAGGCTAGGAATATTCTCTGGAGGATGCCCTAACTCACTGGTGATGTATATTGGGGTCCCAGGTCACTCATGTACCGTGGTCACTGTATCTGGCACCTGATTGGCTGAAATTTTCAAACGCTGAAAACATACCTAGGCCTTGACATGTTATGGAAGATTTTATGCGAATATGTTTTGGATGGTGTTCTGAATCTGGTGTTGATGTCCCAAGTCACCCCACACTGTGGTCACCAGATACGGCCTGTGATTGGCCAATTCTTCAAACGACGATAACTCGAGTTTGTTTCACTTTGGGATAAAGTTTGAAGGCTAGGAATATTCTCTGGAGTATGCACTAACTCACTGACGATGTTTTATAGCCGTTGGATTGCCGGGTTTTGCTACGTGGTCTATGATTGGTTAATTTTTTGAAAGGCTATATCTCAAGAAGTATTCACTTTGGAATGGTGAAGTTTATTTTAAAACGTTCTCTGGAGTGTTTCCGATCCCATTAAAGACATCCAATTGCTGTGTGACTACCGGTTTCACGCTTTTGATTGTTTGAATATGCTTTGAAAATTTTTGCATATAATATATCAAGAAGAATTCATTTTTGCACAAGGAAATAATACTTATAATGCTATCTGACATGTCTGGTGTATTTCAAAATCACTGGGGTTGAACAATTTATTGTAATTGGAATACATCTTCATGGGGTTTTCTTTGTGATTTTAGAGCTTTAAAAGTTCAATATTAAATTGTAAATTTTTTATTAAATATAACTTTTTGTGTTTTTTGTTAATTTGAGTATTTCTATATTTGCTGATATTGTATTTTGGGTGTCTTCTTTTGTTATTAATTTTGGTATTAATTATTTTTTATTAATCCAGGGAATATCCTTATTAACTTAGGATCCTCACTCGTTAATTCTGCGACCACTCTCGATAGCTCTGGGTCACCTTCGTTAATTTCAGAACCACCTTTGTTAACTCAAAAAATTTGAATAATTTTTTTTTATATTATAAGGTTTTCTAAGGTGCTGAATTAATTAATTGGAAATGGTTTTAAATGGCCTGCTTTTATTGTAATTCCATTTCGTGTGATGTGTTTCGTGCCACAAATTTTTGTAGAATAAATTGGGGGGGGGGGGGGGGGGGGGGGGGGGTGGTCTATGCGCCTGTCGATTTATACGAATCGACAGGCGCAACAAGAGTTTTTGGAACATTACTGACCTTAACAAAATCAAGGTAGGCATTTATTATTTACCATCAGCAAAATGTGCTAATCATGACTCTAGTAATGCCGAAATATTCTAGAATAATGCCACATGGCCAACGCAGTCGGACTTCACTCGCATGGCGCAAATGCTCCATTTGCGCTCTCCACCTGGATCGGGGCCGTAATTATATATTATCTTGGGTGTAACATGGAATACTAATTAATAATAATATATATTTATTTCTATATTTAGTATTCTAAAGTGTAATTAGAAAATATATTTAACCTTTTATGTAACGATGTTGCACAACTTGATATTCCCCAGGAAGCTGACATTGCCATCGCCCCTCTAACAATCACTTACGAGAGACAACAGGTTGTGGATTTCGCTACTCCGTATATGAATCTTGGAATAACGATACTTATGAAAAGTCAATCAAAAGGTGAACCGGACAAGTTTAGTTTCCTCAGGCCGTTAGATGAGATGATCTGGCTTTACGTATTGGTTGCTTACATTTCTTTGACGGCTATTCTATATGTGGTTGGGAGGTTTACTCCCTATGAATGGTAAGATACCGTTAAGAATAGCTGGTTATTGTTTATTAGGATAGATTTAGACATTTTACCGGTAAAATGTAAGTTGATTTTTTGGTGTGTAAACAATGGAAATATGATTAATGGGCCTCGTTTGCAAAAAAACGGCATCTCAGTGGATTTCTATACTTTTCGTTGTGGGTGTCACCTAAAAATTTTGTCCCCAGCACATATTTTTTTTTGAAATTATTTAAGGTCATTTATGAGTTCATCCTTAGTGATAACCTATGAGTTAGCTAACCTTAGTGATGGTTTTAGGTTTTTTATTGATTCTGATTGGTATGGAGTGCTCTACTCCTCAATACAAGTATGTAAGCGTAGTAGTCCGTCATCCAAAATTCGTTCGTGGCACTTCAAATTTTGCAATATTCAAGATTCTGAAAATACGTCTAAGTTTTGATTTCAACTAATTTTTATAGGTTTTCTGGGTCGCTGATTCGAATGAGAGACTCTAAAAACCAGCAACACCTAGTGGTACCTAGTGGTACCTAGTGGTACCCAGTTGTAGCTAGTGGTACCTCATTTTTGTTCAACACCAAGGGCCAAGCACACTTGAAATTTATGAGATTTGGAAAAACGGCAAAGATTTTATTTGTATTTTGTATCTGGTTTTTTATGTATTTTTATCTTTCAATGTATTTTTATATGTTTTCCGGTCAGCTGAATCGATTGCAAGTATTACATAAAGCTGAATATGTAATTGTTTGTCATTTTGTAATAAAAACTTGGGCATATTTTCTTTAATTTCGAAATTTGAGGTGCCAAGGCATAATTTTAGTGCGCTAAAAATGAGGTACCTCTATGTATTCTGGTTATTAGAGTAATGTTATTCAAATCAGCGAAAACCTATGAAAATGCATTGAAATCAAAAGATGGTGGTATTTTCCGCATCTCATATTTTTCAAATTTTTAAGTGCCACGCCCAGATCTTAGATGCACGAAAAATAGCTTTCGATTCAGCGTCCCAAAAAACCAACACTAGAGAGAGATACACATCAAAGCCACACTATTATTTTTAAAATAAAAAGAACTTTAAATTTTGTTCTGGGATTAGGTTCTTCTATTTTTCATGAAAATTATGATACCCATCTTATGAAAAAAAGTAAAATGATGGAAATCCTAAGAGCTTATGGAATACCAGAGGTAATTGTGGCTGGCGTTTGATTACTATATTGTGAAACAGAAGCTCAGGTACTCTCACCAGATTGTGATATTGAGTTCTTCTCAATCCTGGCTGGCGTAATGCAAGATGATACAATGGCGCCATTACTATTTGTAATTGTGCTGGATTACGCAATGAGGACGGCCACAAAGGGTGAAGATCTGGGATTTACACTTCAAGAACGCAGAAGTAGTAGATATCCGACAACTACAGTCACAGACACCAACTTTGCGGATGACATCGCCCTGCTCTCTAATACGCTAGCAGATACACAGCTTCTACTAAATAAAGTGGAGAGGGCTGCTAAGGGTAAGGATGTTGGATTGCATATAAATGCTACCAAGACAGAATTCATGACATTTAATGTTGATGGAAACTTGACAACAATTGTCAACTAATAGTCAACTAAGGAAGGATGACGACTTCCAGTACCTTGGGTCATGGATAGAGAGTAGCAAAAAGGACATACAAGTTAGGAAAGCAAAGGATTGGGTAGCTCTATCAAAATGGATACTATCTGTAAATCAGATCTCTCCAGGCACCTGAAGACTAAGTTCTTTCGAGCCACAGTGGAAAGTGTAATTTTGAGAGACCTGGACACTGACGAAATCACGTGAACACCGAATTGATGGTTGCTACACAAGACTACTGAGGGCAGCCCTAAACATCAGCTGGAGACAACACATGACAAACGCCGAGCTTTATGGTACAATACCACCTGTATCAACCACCCTCCGCGAACGCAGATTAAGATTCAGTGGGCAATGCTGGAAAAGTAAAGACGAGATCATACCAGATCTACTTTTCTGACAACCAACACATGGAAAGCGTAGTCGTGGACGACCTGCCATAACATATATAGATCAACTTGAAAGGGATACTGAACTTGAGAGAAACGAAATTGCGACAACTATGGAGAATCGGGAAGCCTGGAAAGATCTAATTTCCACTACTACTACTAGGATCGGCATGCTGCATTGCAGCTGCATTTTAAGAATGCTGTGCCGGCTTATCGACAAAATTGCACCGCCACAACTCCCTATCACCCATGACATTTGCTAGATCATCCGCATCTTCAAGGCCAGTGTCCTTTAAGATGCGTCTCAAGAAAGTCATGGGCTGTCCACCATGCTTATTCACTCCATGAGGCTGCCAAAGTACAAGATTATGCACTGGCTGGTCCTCACGGCGAAAGCAATGTCCTGCAAAGCGGAGGCGATTTTGTTCTAGTGTCAAGCTTGGGGGAACCAATGAGACACCTCCAATGTTATATAGTGTCTGGTTGGAGATGTGTGCATTGAACTTGACACAATGAACCCGGCGTAGCATTCTTGTGAATGTGCCATCCAGAGATTTGGTGTCCTCAGCAGTTAGAGCCCAGCATGGACTCCCGTAGAGGAGTACTGGAACTACTGCTGCTCTAAATAATCGGACCTTAAGTTTCCGATTAATTCTAGGTGACTTCCAAATCCTGGAAAGCCTATTCAAGGCTGCCCATGCCTTTCCCTTACGTATTCGAAGGTCCTCACCTGACTTCCGGATCCATGATCCCAGGTAACAGAAGTCGTCCACATGCTCAAGCATACCATCCTTTGAGCTTATGCTCATCCGATCAGAGACTTGCTGAGGACTTTCAAAGTTACTACTAGGATCGAAGTTTCACTTTCAAAGTTAACTGTCAGAATTTTGGTCTTTCTGGAGTTAATAAAAAGACCAACACTAGAAGCAGCATGTTCTAATGAGCTGAGGAGCCGCTGGGTTCCCTCTAATGATTCTGAGAGTACTCCTAAGTCATCAGCAAAGTCTAGATCAGTTAGGTACTTGGCAGGATTTCCTCGACTTCTGGAGCCAGTAGGTGGAGTTATCATCACCCCATCATCATTATGATGATCTAAGGACATGCGTAGAACATAGTCAACCACAATAATGAACAAGAATGGTGCAAGTGTGTCTCCTTGGAGGACGCCCCATAACACTTCAAATGGTTCTGTATCACCGTCAACAGTAGACACAAATGTTGTCGAACCATCGTATACTGATCTGATTGCTGCAATAATTTCATCAGGAATCCCATATAATGAAAGTATGCTGAACATACGTGAGCGAGAGACTGAATCAAAGGCCTTGAAGAAGTCAACAAAGATAACAGCCAGATGCCTGTCTTTCTTTTTTGATAACTCTTCAATTATCCTTCTAAGTGCCAAAATGGGCTCCATGGTCCCACGACCTTTACGGAACCCATTCTGATTTCCACGTAGCAGTCTCTCAATGGGATCCCTGATGCGATTTAATAGAATTCTATTGTATAGTTTTGCAGCAATCGAGATCAATGAGATTCCCCGAAAAGAACCATAGAGTGTTAGGTTGCCCTTCTTGGGAACTGGCACCAACTTATTTGTTTTCATTTCTTGTGGGACTCTTGTTGTACGGTACATGTCTACTATGATGGGATAGATGAGCTTTAAACACTCAGGTATTTTAAAGACCTCAGGGGGAACACCATCTACTCCACTGGCACGATTGGTCTTAATGCTCTTTGCAGCAGCCTTCACTTCTGCAAAGGAGATATCGCCAATGGGAATATCTGGGAGTACAGACTCAGACACTTTTACTTCTATAAAGTTATCAGGCAATACCCTGTCATTATTGAGGAGCTTTTCAAAGTGGGCCTTCCAACCATTGAGGCGATCGGCTGGTGATTCAGCCTTAACCTTGGTGGTTGGTTGGCTTTTTCGACCAGCAAGCAAGTTGATCGATCTCCATGCCTGGGATGATTGCCTGCTGTCGTCAGCATCATTGATGGCATCAACCTGTTGGTTTATTAGCTCCTGTAAATTAACAGAGTACTGCCTGTTCAGGGACTTAGATGCAGCCTTAACTGCATTCTTGGCCGCTGTAGTCTGTTTGAGTCGGGACTCTTTCTGCGCCTTGTAGAGGTCATTTCGGCACTTCTGAATTTTGTTGTCAGTCCAGGGGGCCCGTTTCCTGTTTCGAGGGTATACAGGAACTGTTTCTGCAGCTGCTAACTTAACTGCCTCTGTGAAGGCAGTATAGCCCTCACAGTGATCTGCCGCCTCAGAGGCAAGAGCCTCATACCTGTTGCTCAGCTGTAGTGAGAAGCTGGATCTTACACTTGGCTGTTGCAACAGAGAGGACCAGTCATGCCGCGGCAAGGCAGATTTCGTTGTTCTGCTAGCACGCAGACTAAGTCTTACCTTGGCCACAATAAGGCGGTGATCACTAGAGAAGGGTCGTAGTGTAAATGCATTACAGTCTTGTATAGAGCTCCTGTATTTCCTACGAAACAGGATATGGTCTATCTGGGACTTGTGACCACTGGGTCCACTATGAGTCCATAGCTTTCCAGTTCGCTTCTTGAACTGGGTTCCAGCCGAAAACAATCCATTTCCAGAGATAAAATCCTGAAGATGGACGGAATTTCGGTTAACACTATTGCTATAGACCCAGGGCGATGTAGGTGATTGATGCAGACTTGCATTAAAGTCTCCCAGGAATGTTAAGAAAGCATGCTGATCCACTCCATCAGTAGCTGCTTGTAGATTGTGGTAGAAATTTTCCACCTCCTCTACAGGGGCAACACTAGTTGGAGAGTAGCACACAATCAGAACCACCTTAGGCCTGTAGTAGCCGGACCTCCGCATTACTAATGTAATCCATAGTGGGGGTTGGGGTGCTTTTTTGCCGAGTCAGCTCTCGGGGCAAATACCACACCCTGGTTTGCCATTCCACATGGTGGGTGTCGCAGTGGAGTCAGATATGAGGCCCATCACCCATATCTACTCTCGCGCACATGACCCACCATTGGCTGTGCAGCTCATCTGCTGGGTCATGCCCTGTACCCCTGCTGCCAGGTGCAGGTCGCAGTGAAGTGCACTCAGAGTGGACATGAGAACACTCTACTCCTGACCAGCCATTGGTAGATCACCATCTGCCTGGCCAGGCCATATACCCCTGCAGCCAAGTATACGGGTCCTTAATCCAGGACCAAGGGCGTCCTTATCCCAGAACGAGGGGGGGTCCTAGTTACAGGACCAGATTTGCCCTAGTAAGACGGTCTATGCAGCTACAGGTGGCACCGCCTTTATGCTGCATGGAGGTGGCAAGTTTTCTTGATCAATGACCTAGAATACCTGACCTGACCTGATCTAATTTCCACTGTCCGAGTTCGCTCGACCTAGTAGTAGTACAGTAGTAGTTGCTTATAAAATTGTTATTTTTTTAAGGTTAGGAAGTGTTCATCGATCATTTGTTCACCTACAGTCGAAATTTCGTAGGATTTCGTTGGGCGATTACTAAAATACAATGGGTGGGGGGGGTGGGGGGGGGGGGCTAATCGACCTCCCCTTCTGCAACAACTCAATAACCGAACATTGATTAAATCCTTCCTAAAGCAAGCTTTCTAAGGTTATCTATACCTATAAAAATCAAATTCTGTCTCTCTCTCTCTCTCTGTGTTCGAACTCCTCCAAAACGGGCAGAGGGATTGCGCTGGAAAAAGCACTCGAAAAGTTTAATTCACGATCGGTACCGGTACTGGGTACCGGTACGTCAGTAGGCCTATACCGGTACCAGTACGCAGTAGGCCTATGCGGTAGCGGGAAATACCGGGTAACATGCCTCGGGTATTGCCTGCTAGTAATGAATAAAGACCAATATGAACAATAGCTTGGATACCCTGCAGTATGGTTACTTTATTTAATTGTGTTTGACATTACTAATATATTACAGGCACAACCCGCACCCTTGCAATCTCGATTCATCAATAGTTGAGAACCAGTTCACATTAATGAACACCGCCTGGTTCGGTATGGGGGCCTTGATGCAGCAAGGTTCCGATAT
>JAUCBJ010002657.1:0-15622 GCA_032718475.1 Nemertoderma westbladi | reverse complement strand
TAACATGGTGTCTGTCGGTCTGTTTTTGTCGTTCATTCGTATATTTAATTTTCAATTGTTTCACATTTTGTTATTAGCCTCAGTTAAAGCACAGTAAGGGTAAACTAGACCAAAGTTTTGGAGGTACTGTAGTTAGTGGACTCCAAATGAGTCTGCCATTCGTGGTCAATCATTTATCGGATTCGGATAGATAACTGTAAATTGTGCGCCTTTTGATCGACGACTTCAAATGGCTATCGCTAGAGGCGTAAATGAATTAATTTGGAAATGTTTTCATTGCGAGATTTCATTGCCAGGTATGAATGTACACTCATATGTCTCCAAAAGGTGCGGTACTAAAATTAATAAGATTTGTGGGGCGAGCCACGAAAGTAAGCGAGCTTGAGCTTATGTAAATACAGGTACCACTAACTCAGTCGGTGTGTCTGTCGTTCTGTTGTTTTCAACTTTAAACGTTAATAACTCAGCCAAATATCGATGAAATCCATCCAAACTTGGTACACATGTAATCTGGCAAAAGTTTCGAATTTTTAAGTTGAATTTGCGTGGGGTCTTCGTGCAGCACCTGTGAAACTGTGTTGCAGTTATAAATAATTATTTATCCAAAATTATTAGCTGGTCGCTAGGAGACTGCAGGATATATACCGGTACCGTACTGCTCACTGCTGTTGCTGTACTTGGTACCGCGGTACCGGTAGGCCTAGCTGTTTAGGCTTGTTGTCACTGGTTGGAATTTATGTAGAGTTTGCTCAACATGTGTGGCGCGCATTAAGGATCCTGGCGCGTAACAACAGGGTCGTGTGGCGCGCATTGAGGATCCTGGCGCGGAAATGGATGTCATGTGTCATGTGAAGTCTGGAAGTACTGAAGTAGGAAAATGCACTGGCAACATATCCACTCTACCGGTACTTGAAATTATACCAGTCAGCCAGTAGGGTAGGGCCTATGCTTAAAAAGAGGGTTTGTCCTAAAAATTTTCGCTGATGGCGACCTCGACTTTTGCGTTTTGGTGTATCGCTACTGCTGTAATGCGCTAGCGCTACAGGCAGACAGGCAAACTGGACTAACCGAGGAGCGAGGACTAGAGAATGCATGGAACTTTTTGAGTAGTTTGGCTGTGGACTTCTATGACATCGATTCCAAGCTGCCAATGCGAAAGTATTTTTAAAGTTACTCTCTCTGCCATCACCCGGTGTCCAGCCACGTTGCCCTTGACATGTTGCCCTTGACACTGCTCCGAGCTTCCGGCTGCTGCTCGGGTGGAACAGCTGCACTGCCACACATTAACTTGTGCTCATGTTTATGTTCGCCCCAAACTGCCAAATCTCTGCGGCGTAATTTGAGGAAGGGCGTTGAACCGTACCCATAACGGTAGGCGGATACCGGTACGTCGCCCACGTGGTACAGAAAGACTTTGGTACCTATTGCAGTATTGACTGATATAATAGGGACAGGGACAGGTGGGGGGGGGGGGGGGGGGGGGACTTTTCGATGCAATAAAAAGTCATCCCTCTCCAGGGGAAAATAATTACTAATTTGTTATATTTACTTTAGTGGCGGCCCAAACCCTAATTAAGATTAGATTGATGTATTGTTATTTTTGTTATAGTATTTAGGTCGTTAAAAAATTAGAATATTTATTTAATTATTCCATTGTTTAATAAATATATTAGTTGAATAATAACTATATACGTCATTGTTCATAAAATTACACTTTATTTATAGCGTTACGGCACGAGTGATTTTGAATAAAATGAAATTCTGTATTAACCTCGCTACGCTCGGTAAATAAAATATCTCGAGTATAGTGAAAATAATGTTCTACATTATTTACCATGTAATAAATAATTATAAAGTGCTAATTATGAACAATGACGAATCTAATTTTATTTATTTGTGGGGAATTATTTGTAATTATGCACTTAAACGTTCTAGAACAACCTAATATTGACGCGTGACATCTGGATGTAAACTGGAAATTCATAGTAAATGTATGGCGTAGGGACATACTGAGAAATAATGTCGCAATGCGATGTAAAGTTGGAAAATATGTCGCCCTGGCGGGTAGGCAGTGCGAATTTAATTCCACACAAATAAATAAAAAGGGATATGTTATGAATGTCATCAATATTCCTAGACATCACTATTAAAGTGATTAATTAATTAAGTTAAGCGTTCGGAAACCCATGCTCCATGCTGAGAGAGAGGATAGCCCATGACTTTCTTGAGAGGCCTCTTAAGGGACACTGGTCTTGAAGATGCGGATGATCTTGCGGAAGGCATGGAGTTGTGGCCGCGCAACTTTGTCGATAAGCCGGCATAGCATTTTAATGCACAATTGTCGATTGCATGGATTGCTTGTTTTGGCTCTCGTGCTGCGTGAAGGCCCCGCAACGTGTCATAAAGTAAAATAAGTGTAAGTGTATAAAGAAGAAATATGATAATAAAAGAAGATAATAAGTAAGTGTATACAGAAATGCTTTGGAATTCAATGTTGTAGGGATTCTACTGTATCTACTGTTGATGCGAGTAGGTGGCGATGTTCTCTAAAATGTTTAGATAGGTAATTAATTATTTGTATTTTATCATATTATACACAGGAAACAGTGTTATGGATGGTAAATATCCCATCCAGTATAAAGCCAAGTATATTGCATATATTTATTTACAGTTGATGAAAAACTAATAGCAATTCGATGACATAGCTGGAGGCTTGGAACTGCTTATTAACACTCTCTCTCTGCAATTCATCTTGGTGACATCAAAATAGCCCTTTAGATAAATCATTGCTCGCTGACATGATGGCTTGGTAATATTCTAAACTTAGCGAAACACAAGAAGATGAACCCTCTTCGAACATATTATTCCATCATCAATTTTTCTCGGAAAATTCTAAAATTATCATTTCAAACAATATTATCGATATGTGCATTTTGTTACCTTTGAAAACAATAATATCTAATGTTATTCATCAAGAGCTGTAGTTTTGGTAATACATCGGAATTATTATTATTAGTCTGGTTCAATGTTCTGCCGATATGCATAGACATGCCCGGAAGGCAGTGAGTTGCTCGAACTTTAATTAGCGAACTGCACGTGACTTTACTACTTATTAACTCCTCTAAGTAGAGACAATTTGAATAAACTAAGAGAAGAGCAATGTTGGGGTGCTACTCGAAAAGAGAATTCAACTTCCAATGATTTTATCGGCCGCAGTTGAGAGGAATTCATCCATTTATTGCTCCGTCAGTTACCAATTCGGTCTCCCCATATTCGTTCCCTTTAGGACCCAAGTGCTCTATTTCCATAGACGTTATATTGACACACGCGAGTGAAAGATTATAGCTGCCACACGCCCTCTCTCCTTTGCCTGTTGAGTTGCGTACGTGGATGGAATTACTTATCCATAATTCTTATCTCTTAGTATATCATGAAAATGCACGAAGGCTAAGGGAGTGGGGTCAATAGGGCAGGGGTGCTGGGTTTTGTGATTTCACCCATCGTATTGATGAGTTAGTGTGCAAATTATTTGTGAGAATTTTCCGAGAACATTTTATTTGCATTGTTTAAATACAGATTGTTTAATATTCTATCAAATATTCTACTCCACGCGGGTTCAATGTGTCTGCGGGTTGCGCGTTCTGCGCACCCCGGACACCGACACATCGCAGTACCCATAGACGACTAAATCACCTGCCTGCATCTCCCGGTTTTGAACTGCTCATCATGACTCTGTTAGGCTTAGTTTTAGTAATACTGGTATTTTTATGTAGGCCTATATTGTTATTGTTAATACCAATAGCAATAAAAGCAGCTGGTGGTGGGATAATGTTTCTTTTGTTCAATTATTTTGAAAGTTTTTAGTATTAATATTTTAATGTTGTGGAATTAAGTGTATTTTATTAAATATAATAAAAGGGAAATCTGCGAGAAACTATTTTATGTCCTGCTATACTTTGCGCCTCCCACCGGATATGGTCTGTTGTGAACCAACATAAAATCCAACATTATTAAACAACGATCGCATCTGTATGCATAACCGGGCATAAACCGGGCATAACCGGGCATAAACCGGGCATAACCGGGCATAAACCGGAGGTTCCCTAATCTGAATTTCGACGTATTGCTGAATGGAATAAAGCAGTAAAGCCAAATTGTTAACGGAGATTTTATTGAAGAGAAATTAGGTTGTTATTGTACATAATAATATAATAATAATCTCTATAGACGGTTATCGGATCTCGCAACAAATCTGTCCTCCAAAGGCAAAGGCACATACAGTAACTCCAAATTTTGCAGTTTTGAGTTAATAGCGCAAAATGAAGCACATACTTCTAAGCTATCATCTGATATATCAATGACTCTCATTGGTGGTTGTTTGACATTTTTATTTGAAATTTACCTAAATCGATTATTTCGAAATGTGTTATTACTGAGTCAAAAGCACCTAAGTCAAATTACAAAGTCAAAAGAACGTAATTAACTACTGTAGTTATGACGTAATAACGTATAACACGTAACTCTAACTCGTAATTAATTGTGGGTTCACAGAGGTAAAATCACTTAACTTTATTATTTACCCAATACAGATTTACCTAGCTAAAAGTGGGTACTGCATAAGGCAAAAACACTTAACTGAGTTAAAGTGGCCGCGTTTGGCTCTATAGCCATGGATGTGCACGGAAAGTATAAGAAAAATGTATCCAGGAGAGTACAGGAGTATGCTCTATCCAATGATACTGTATATAATACACCCGTAGCCGTAGCTACAGTACTACTACTACTAGGATCGGCATGCTGCATTGCAGCTGCATTTTTAAGAATGCTGTGCCGGCTTGTCAACAAAATTGCACCGCCACAACTCCCTATCACCCATGACATTTGCTAGATCATCCGCATCTTTAAGGCCAGTGTCCTTTAAGATGCGTCTCAAGAAAGTCATGGGCTGTCCACCATGCTTATTCACTCCATGAGGCTGCCAAAGTACAAGATTATGCACTGGCTGGTCCTCACGGCGAAAGCAATGTCCTGCAAAGCGGAGGCGATTTTGTTCTAGTGTCAAGCTTGGGGGAACCAATGAGACACCTCCAATGTTATAATGTAGCTACAGCATACTGTACTAAAAACTCATACAAAAAACCTTTGTGGCTTGATATCTCAGAATGCGGTTTTTGCCTTTGCCCTTTGAGGGCAGAAATGGTGGAATTAGGGCACAATATTATAGACTTTACCGGTACGGAGACAGATAAATTCTACAAATGGGCCTACGGTTTTTACTGTTGAAGAAAAACAGTTACATACATGTATGTTGGGTTACCTACAGCCAGTGGTCAATTAAGTGGTATAATGTTGCGATCAAATGCGAATAATGCGATAATAATACTTAATCTATTGTACGTTTTTAAAAAGTAATCTAGCGGCCAATGGGATTGGCCATTTATTATACTGCATATTTATGGCATCCAAATTATTATTATATATATTTTTTTTATAATAATGAGAAAATTTCATGATAATTATGGTAAATTAAAAATTTTCACAACGAACACAAACGCACCTCATCATGCCGCTTTATGATGAGGCTCCCTGACTTGCAGTTCATGGCGTGGGTAGTCATAAACGCCTCCCCGCACCCTTCACACATTACCTGGAGTCACGGAGGAGTGATTATTATTATATATTGTAAAAATATAAAATATTATAGTCGTACATTATAATAATATAAAGTATATTGTATAATATTCAGTTATACTAAAAATATACACCAATCTATAAATTCATAGCTTTTTATATTGTCTGAAAAATTTAAATAGATAAATTTTGAAGAGAAATAACATTTGATGTGATGAATGGAACAGGAGGGAAAGGCTCATGGTACATCTCTGTTCAGTGCATCTCCACGCGAGATAGCACACCGATAGAGTTAATGATTCTTGGCACAGTGATTCAGGGATTATTGGCTAGCATCATCAGTTATAAAGGAGAGTCGATTGCAGATGATGTTGAAGAAAGAAAACTTATGAACTCCAACGATAGTTTGCATAAAACATCAAGATGGAACAAATTAGTTACATGGTCAAAAAGTATTTACCAATCGACATGTTTTCAGATTCCTCTTAAATTGATCATTTGTCTGCAAATTACATCCATAATCGCACTTACAGTTTTAGACATGATCAAATTTCACAAATTTCAAACCAAAGTTGGGGTTGTACCAAATGATATCGATAATAGTTCATTCTCTCATTGGCAATGCTTTTCCGCGATTCTATTGGTCAGTTCAAATGGTAGAACAGTTGTTATCAATTTCTACTCATTTATAATTGGACAAGGCAGTAAACCAAGCGGGGAACCGAAGCTATCCGACGATGCGGACGTTAATGATCTCAAACAAACGTATTACCATGAGACCCCTAAACGAGACCCCTAAATTGAAATGGGTTTGGTTTTCCGTATCATCTATTGTATTCATTGTATTCTACTTGCCGATGTTTATAATATATTTAATTCCCGGTGCAGTGATATATATTTGGATCCCTGCTATATACCGCGGGGTTTATGAGTTGACTATGTTTGTAACCAGGAGAAGTTGTGTATGTTGTCTTCCGCAAAACAAAGTTGATGCCCTGCAATGGCAAATTACTTTTCATGTATTTCTACCACTGGCATTCGTGTTGGCGACTACTTATACGTTAGCCACAGTTAATTTCTATTCTGGTCAATACTACGGTTACGCTTTAGCTAACGTTTTAACTGAGAGACATTGGAGAGTTTACTGGGATTTCAAATGGACCGAAGTAGAACTCTGTGTACGATTTTTTACAACGCTTTTCGGATGAACGTGATCTTGTTATTTGTATTCATATTCAATGTTCTCGCATGCAGTAAGAACTACGGATCCTTTGACCAGTTTACCACCTACTACATTATATTGGCGTTATTTATTGATATTTCCGCATGCTTCAACCCTTCAACAGTCGGATATCGTTTCATTTATTTCTGAATGGATTTAATTTGAATTATTAAACTTACCTGCGTGCTGCACGCCTAGCTTTATATAATTTTATCAATAATCTTGGGATCAAATAATTATATCCACGGTTGCACTTCTATAGGGGCGTTATTTGGATTTCACTTACAATACTTTGCCTTTGCCGCCTTTCATAATCACGTCATGGCGTAGCAATATTTTTATTTATTATTGTAGCACCTCTCAAGGCCTTATATTAAGATCACACATGGTGATATCAATGAAAAATGTCAAGTCACAATCATTGACTTCATGACAACTGATTAATACAGATTAAAATGTCGATTAATGTTTATATAATATCAATTAATCAAAATGAAAAGAGTTTGTTTGGTCTGCGGTCGGTGGCCTATTTCACCGTGGATGGGCGCTTTGGCATGTATTATCCGAATATCATACGGTAAAATAAATTTTGTAATTTAAGCAATATTTATAATAATTAATAATCTCAAGAAACATTCTATTTAATATAATTTCATTGTACTTAGTATTGATTTATTTTATTTTGATTTGTTGGTGAGTGGCATTTTAGCGCTGTAGGTTCTTGTATTCTAATTGCAGATATATATTGTAAATTAGGTATTTCTATATTGTTGTGTAACTATTTCGCACAGTTATTATCAAATTTTTAGAGGTTCACATCTTGACTGTCGCAGGATATTAAATACGGATATAAAATAACATTCAATGTAAAATTAAATCACAATAGAACAATAATATTAATTGTAGTAATACCTAATTATGTATTAATTTTATTAGCTTTATAGCATAAAAGAACATGTATTATAATTTTTTTTTTTTTTTATTATATCGGCATTAACCGAATTAAATAAAACTGAATGAATGAATGAATGTACTCTTGCACTTAAATGTATTATTGATGTACTGTACCTTGCACATGTGTTTCACCATAAAAATGTTTGAGAATTGAATGGTCAGAGAGACCAGGCCTTTCTAACTGTGGACAAACTGACATTGCCACTTTAACCTAATCTGTATTAATCGGAAGTAAGCCTACTTACTGCAGGAAACAAGTCATTGATTCAAAACCAGCATAACCTTAATAAACAACACTTTTTTGCATAACCTTGTAAACAACAATTTTTTGCATAACCTTAAACAACACTTTTTTTGCATAACCTTGTAAACAACACTTTTTTGCATAACCTTGTAAACAACACTTTTTTGCATAACCTTGTAAACAACACTTTTTTGCATAACCTTGTAAACAACACTTTTTTTGCATAACCTTGTAAAAAAATAGTTTTATTGCATAACCTTAAACAACACTTTTTTTGCATAACCTTGTAAACAACACTTTTTTGCATAACCTTGTAAACAATACTTTTTTTGCATAACCTTGCGGCCTTTAATGCAATTTAGTTAAAAATTTAGCCTCAAATACGTTTATATTTAGTTTATCTTGTTAATGTTGATCGTTAATTTGAGATGGGAAATGGGGGACATTGTCCTAGCCATGTTCCATTTCAATATGTAGACCGTCAATTTGTAAATAAATAAAGGAAGTAATATTTTGTAAATTTAATTTTGTATGTAGTAATCATTATATGTAGAACGAACGAGAAACAATATTTTGTAAATTTAATTTGTATGTAATAATCGTTAAACAGTAAGAGAGATAATATTTGTAAATTTAATTTGTATGCAATTCATTATGCAATATCTATAGCAATATTTGTAAATAGTAGGATTTATAGTATCAAGTATTTAGATTATTTGAAGGAAATTTATTTGTTTTGTATACATCACCTTATACTCTTCTACAGTTGGAGGGAAACATTATATGATTTCCCTTGGAGCGGTGTTACGGTATATGGCGCTGTATCCACATATATTAGTCCGTTATACTGTACGCAATATTAGTCCGTTATACTGTATGTAATATTAGTCCGTTGTGCAGCATAATATTTTAGATAAGATATAATAGCGAGGTGATATTTAGATAGGGAAACCAAAACGCCCATATATTTGAATCCATCCATTTTGTATAATATGTAGCCCTACCTACGTAATTTTGTATTAGGATATATGTAGATAGTTCCAGGGTATCAAGTTTAGTCGGACCCTGGATTTCGTGCTTGCTGATATTAGCTTCAATAGGGCTAGCATATAGGGACGCTGTCCTGGCCATTCAGCAGCCAGGGACATGATCCATTACCATATATGGTAATAATTTGAGGTTTGGGCAGCAATAGGGCTACAATCCGGCCTCCTTATTGGACTAACTGCTTCCAGCTTGGTCTAATGCTAGCGCGGACTGGAGAGCCAATAGGAGAGCGATTGAGTCACCCTATTGCATCACCCCATCCGGATCACCTATAAATTTGCGGTTTGCCGGTAGAGCTGTATTCTATACCTTACAATCCACACCTTGTACTTGTTGAGCTGTCTCTATTCACTTTTGACGGATATTTTAGCGTATTTCTGCAATTTGCTATTTTCGATTAATTGCTCAAAATGATTTGCTAGTGCGATTATTCTTGATTGTGTTTCTCAATTAATCCCATCGATTACTGCTAATTACAACTGGAACTATGATTTCTACCCTTTGTTAATGGTTCTATGTGATTCCTTTCTACGCAATAATCCTAAGGGATTTCTGAGACTGTCAGACTTTGTGATTTGCGTGCGCCGCTACGGTAGCTATTAGCATAATGGAGGGCTAAGGTGCCAGTGGGCGGTGGGCACATCGGGGGGTTGGGCGACTAAGGGAGAGCGGAGGATTCAAAGGCGAGCAACGCTGGCGGGGGGTCACCGTTGCGGTCGGGCAATTTGCATTGTAGCGTGGGGGCAGCTCGCTGGTACAGTAATTAGGGGGCTGATGATCCAGATTTTGTCTCAATTTGTAGCGTTAGGGGGCAGGAATTGGGTTAGTTAGGAAGCCTAGATGTACCCGGGAGAGGTCTGCGTGCTTTACAATTGCGAATTGCATGTATTGCGAATTATTATATTGTGCTGTGTAATTGCGAATTGCGTGCATTGCGGATCGTACAATTGTGAATCGCGCATTGCGAGCTGTGATTGCTGACGCTGATTGGTGTGTTACTAAAGTGTGCCTAAGATTACGAATGCTTAGATAGGCGCTCTTTTCCCTTTGATTGATTTCTATCTCTTTGTTTACTGTAAATAATTACTGATTAGGTCAAAGTAATACAGTATTTTAGGCTGTTACATATTTGTGACTGTAATTAATTAGTAAAATTAAGAATTAGTACGCAGCATAGCGGAGAGTAGCTAAGGTAATAATTAGAGTACCGTAAACTATTCACGCTGAGCGGTTATTTGAATTAGCGGGCAATAAGCTAGATAGCAGTATTCAGTACGCAAAACGCATTAGTAATTTGCTGGCCTAAAGCCAGCCGCAGACAAGTTTAGTCCCACTATAGGTATTAGCCCTAATAAACACTGTACCACTTTGATTATTTTAAATATTCTCGCATTCACACATTCCGTTAGGGAACCCCCAGTATTCGCGATTAGAAAAGACGTAGGCATTGGCGTACTTTAACAGTAAGATTAGGCGTAAGAATATACTCTGAGTGTAAAACCTCTCACACTCGTTTTAAGTCAGCTTAGGGAGCCGATTCGGGTTTGTTGTTTTGGTTATTCCCGCGTGGCTCATATATTCGAACAGTTAGCTCTCTATCGAGTAATTGGTAGAGAAAGGAACAAGAAATTAGCAGGAGCCGTAGAAAATTAGTAAAACATATTAGCGGACGGCAGGTTAGCGCCATCTAACGGTAAGTAGTGGTTTTGTATTTAGCAGCCCCTCACATTAGCAATAATACGCTCCTGATTGCCCTGTCTAATAAATAGAGCAGTTTTGTGTCTTTATTGGTTAGGCCGGGGTAGTTTGTTTAACAGGTATACCACCAACCCCGGTAACAATGTGTCAACCTGTTAGGTCTGAAGTATTTCATGCGCAAGGTGTGGAGCCTACACGCATATATACTGCTAGCGAAGTAGAAACTCCTATAGTGAACCCTATTAAGGGTAATTATAGACCTGTTGATAATGATATTCCCTATAGACCTGATCATAATCCGAGAAATTTATATACCGATAACTCGATATTAAATAACACGATGGCCCAAGAAAGTTTACGCGTCAAATGGCTAGAACTGAAGCCCGTCAAGCGGTAAAGGTGGGAGAGATAGTCAAGTTCAATGGAGATGAGATGAAATGGTTACCTTTTAATGAATATTATAAAGATAACATACAGAACTCTGTACTATCTAATGGAGAGAAACTTAGATTCCTCATCGAGTGCTTGGAAGGATCTCCCAAGTTAATGGCGTTAAAGTTTATTGGACATCCAGACGGATTAAGACAAGTTTGGGATACACTAAACATCAGGTATGGTAATAGGAATAACATAGCTAAATATTTGTATGCAAAATTAGTAGCGCCCCGAAAGTTCATCAGCAGCGGGATAATAGAGTTTTCCGATGAGATTCAAGAGATCTGTAGACAATTAGATTGGTTAGGTAAATCTCATGAATATCAGAGTTCTATGGTTATTGGAGCCGTGGCTTCTACTTTACCGAAGGGTGGAGTAGGTACACGCTGGGATAAGAAAGTGTTATATATGATGGAACAACAACGACGAGACCCTACCATGGCTGATCTCATGTCATTCTTAGATGGAGAAGTGAAATTACAGCTCCTAAAACAGTCCAGAGAGAAGACACCGGAAAACAAGGTAAGTGAGAAACCCGTTTCTAGGAGAAAGGTAACACCTGTGTGTTATACAGACGACGGCGAAAGCCAGACTTCTCAAGGAGAAGATAGCGGGAAAGACACTGAAAGATCTTATTATGTCAATAAAATGCCTAAAGAACAGGTAAGTAAATTCAAGTCTCGAAACAATGACAGGAGAGAACAGGTAAGAAAAACTCCTCCTACGTCTCCTAAGAGAATTCAGGTGAGAAAGCCCGAAGAAAGAACGAATGTGCACAATGTTATTCAAAATAAGGTAAGTAACATCAAACCGAAATATGCGCTATGTGACGGGACCCACCGTTTGAATATGTGTGATGAATTCCTGAAGAAATCATTAACGGAGAGACGGGAAGTCATGTGGGATAAGCGGTTGTGTTATAATTGCCTCAGACAAGGACACCAACGGCGAACCTGTTACTCCGACACAAGGTGTGCAAAGTGCGGTGCAAAACATCATATCTTGTTATACACTGAATTTGAGTGAAACAGCCAGAGTCAGGTAAGTGATTCCGAACTACATGTCCAATTCAGTGATGTGAACGACACTGACCAAAGTTCTGAGATGGAAGGATTCTATACATATGAATTCTCCGACGAAGGTGAATCCTGTTACATGATAAATACCGCAGTGTATCGAGCACTTACGTATGAGAAAGACACAGACAGCGACCTCACCCTAACTACTTCTGATCGACAACCATCTTGGAAAGCGCCACCTTCCAATGTAGGAATCCGAGAATTTCCTGTAGTACAGGTAAGGGTCCACGGACCTAAAAGGAGTTATGTAGTGAACGCCCTCCTTGACTCCGGTAGTACAGGAACATTCATCGACAAAGAACTAGCCGAAGACATCTTTGCTGGACAACCCAAGTTCCGAACTAAGCTAAACATGTCAGGAATTATGCAGGTTTGGAAATCTACAGTAATAGCGGATTATTATGTAGGTGCGTTGTCCACCCCCCAGGATGAACTAGGAGAACATAGTATAAGGTCAGTAAAAATGGTGGCGATAAAGAACTTCGCTACCACCCAAGTGGAACCTTATAACTGGGATGAGGACGATTTCACCCAGCAGCTGGAAATACCTAGATTCAACACCGATTACCCTGGAGTGCAAATACTCATCGGTCAAAACGCGCATGAAGCGCTCGAGACATTAGAGAAACGGCCTGCTCAACCGCAACCACTACAAGCTTATGCGGGAAGAACTAGAGTGGGTTGGTACTTTACTGGCCCTTCCCGTAGAACTCTCATGGAAAGATTACCGAAAGATCAGGTATATCAGGTAAGAGAATGGGAAGTTGAGAGCAGTGAGTTAGACGATCCAACTGAGGGAACACCATACTCCTCAGATAATGACGATGTCCACCAACTTTTCGATGAGGAGAATACCATCGATCTCCTTAAGGAAAACGAGACTTGGCAAAACCAAGTGAACTTATGTCAACTCCTTCTTCCATCAGAGCGAGACGACTATAACGACGAGCTTAATGACATCATTGAACGTTATAATGCCAAGACTCGGGATGAACACACTGTACGATTCTTTACTCAAGAGGCTGTAGAGCCCAATTCCTACGATAAGGCCCTATCGGTAGAGGAAGAAAGAGCCAAGCAGATCCAAGAGACAACTACACGTTTTCTTAAAGATCAAGGTAGATATGAGATCGGTCTACCTTTCCGAAAGCGAAAACCAAAGTTCGTAAACAACAGACCCTTGGCGGAGAAAAGAATTGCTCAACTACATCGACGCCTTACGGCAAATTCTTCAGCTAAAGAAATGTATCAAACGCAGTTGAAGAAATTTATTAGCAAGGGATATGCGGAGCTAGTACCGGAAGAAACACCTATAACTGAGAGAACGTATTATTTAACTCACCATTATGTTCCCAAACCCGGTAAACCCCATGAGGTACGAGTGGTGTTTGACAGCTCCGCCCTCTATATGGGCCAATCCCTTAATTCTGAATTGTTACCCGGACCCAACTTACTCCAATCCTTGTTGGGAATACTCTTAAGATTAAGACAATATTCAATCGCTTTCGCCTCAGACATAGAAGGCATGTTCTTACAAGTCAAGGCGCTGGATAGGGATCGAGATAGCCTACGATTTCTGTGGTGGCCTGAAGGAGACCTCAACCAGAAACCAGTGGAGTACTGGATGACCATCCAGGCTTTTGGGATAATCTCAAGCCCTTCAAACGCCTGTTCAGTGGTGCGCACCACTGCGGATGACAACAGAGACGCCTTCTCTAAAGAGGTGATTGACAACATCAAGCGGGATATATACATGGACGACAATCTAAAGTCCCTTCCATCAGTCGAAGAAGCCATTGACGTCGCTAAAGGAACGGTAGAGTGCTTAAAAAGAGGTGGATTTCGATTAACTAAATTCACCAGCAACTCCCGTGAGTTTCTGGAGTCGATCCCGGTAGAAGATCGAGGAGCGAAAGACCTGGATCTAATAAAAGATGATCTCCCAGAAACTAAGACCCTTGGTTTGAAATGGGACACAGAAAGAGATATCCTGTTTTTCCAACTAAAACAGCGAGATAATCCAGTTCGGACTAAACGGATTTGTTTAAGTATCCTGAGCACTTATTTCGATCCATTGGGATTTATTAGCCCAGTTATATTGATTGCTCGGAGTTTAGTACAACAAATGTGGCTTGAAAACCACTCATGGGACGATCCACTTAAGGGAGAATTATTAAAGAAGTGGATGAAATGGGAAGATTCCCTACCAGCCATCGAAAACTTTATAATTTCCCGTTCATATTTTGGTCATGTTCTCCCTACGTATTCCTATCAACTCCATGTGTTTGGAGACGCCAGCGATATGGGAATAGGTATAGTAGCCTACCTAAGGGTGGAAACTCCGGACGGAATCAAAGTCGCCTTGGTTACCTCTAAGGCATTAATAAACAATAAGTTGAAAGTTCCTCGAGCGGAGTTAAAAGCGGCTCTATACGCTACAGCCATCGGCCGGAATGTAACAGAACAGATCGACTATCCACTGGAGAAAACTGTCTATTGGACCGACGCTTTACTCGTGTTGGAGTATATAACCAATGAAGTCTGTCAGTTCAGCGTCTTCGTTACCAACAGAGTAGCCATAATACTCAGTCGCACAACGATGGATCAATGGAGACATTGCCCCGGAACGATTAATCCAGCAGACATCGCTTCCAGGGGAGCAACTCCACAAGAACTGGTAGATACTCCAGACTGGCTAGGTGGACCCGACTTCCTCTACAAAGAAGAAGAAGAATGGCCTCCTCATCTTACTACCACAGAGATTAGACAGGCCAAGGGAGCGGAGAAAGTCAAACCTAAAACTCGGGCGAGTAAATCGAAGTTATTCAAACCTATGGTAGATCTGTCTGTGCTATATACTTCCGGAGACGACGCCTTGGATCAGAAACCCACAGCCACAAATAAGTCTGTAGTGGAAATCCGTGAGAAGGATTGGAAATCTGGAATACCAGACGTCTCGCAAGGACTCTCACCTCTTCTGCAGAGAGCGATACATCACTACAGTTCCTGGAATCGGCTCTGTAAGGCCGTTACATATTTAAAGAGATGTTTTCACCATCACTACTCCGGGATGAAGACCAAAAGTGATACCGCTCCAATAACATCGGTGCAGGTCCATGTTGTTAAAGATCTTCCCAAATATAAGATACCCGACAGGTTTCTGAAGGAGAAGATCAGTTATCAGGAGCATGAAGAAACCAACAAACAGATGCTGAGACTCTTACAATGCTATGAAGATTCCGATAAGTATTTCCTGTTGTTGAGAAATCCACAGATGCGCTTAAGGGATCGTTTCTCTAGCACAATGATAGA
>JAUCBJ010002656.1:0-72364 GCA_032718475.1 Nemertoderma westbladi | reverse complement strand
TGATTATTATATTAGAACAAATGAAATTTCTGGTTTAGAACTAAAGTACTAACGACACCCCCATTTCTGGTAGGTTGTGTCCCTTGCATGATTCCATTAGGTAGTTAGTGTCCGCTCGGAACTCGAAATGCGTTTATTATTTTTTTAGTATACAGTTTAATTGTTAATTTTTAGAGATTTAGATGTAATTTTTCTTGGAAAAGTGAAAACCTGTTATTTTTCAAATGAGCGTTCCGTTTGCTATTTCTCTTTCTGCATTTTATAATATAGTTTAAATATTTTCTGCAATCTATCGCTCCGGTCTGCATTTAGTTGTCTAATATGATCTCTTTAACCATCTGTTTATATAATCCTCCGATAATTGTGTCATTGTTCTTTATAGTCCTCTTTTATTTTTGTGTAAATTATATTAAAATAAAACAGATTTTCTATCACTAATTGCTTTTTTAGGCTGCTTTCGGTCGGAATCTATAGATTCAGAGTTCCAACGTTCCGATGTTTACGTCTACAAAGTGTTTCTCTCTGATAATTTCGGAAATCAAAGCCTAGAGGCTCTTCTGAACTACTTGCAACAGAATTCCACAGATTTCAGCTTTGTTGTCATGGCAAGCGCGGAGAACACATTGAAAATAGTAGATTGGGTAAGTATATATAACTAACTATTATATTAATTATACTCGATTATAACTCATACTTTAATTTAACATAATTTCATTTCGTACATTGTTCAAATGTACATAATTCGCTATTTCTAAGTTAACATTCTATATTTCCTCCTGAAACCAATTATTTTTAGTAACACCGAATGTCAATAATAACTGTAATAATAACTCATCCAATCTCTGATTTTACCATAAAAACGCAGATACACAATATATTACAGTACAATGAAATAGTAAGTATAACTGTTTTATATACTCGAATAGGGACTGGATAATGGTCTAAGTAAGGAGTCTAAAGTTGGAAAATTTTCTGACCTCTGTTTATCATTATAAAGCACTGAGAATACTTTGTACTTCTCAGGGTTTTATAATGATAAACAGTGGTCAGAAATTTTTCCAACTTTAGACTCTTTCCAAAGACTAGAAAAAACCATACCAATTATCCTCGTGTGCCAGCCAGTCAGTGACTGCTTGCCATAGTATCCTCGTTACCCCGTGTGCCAGCCAGTCAGTGACTGCTTGCCATAGTATCCTCGTTACCCCGTGTGCCAGCCAGTCAGTGACTGCTTGCCATAGTATCCTCGTTACCTCGTGTGCCAGCCAGTCAGTGACTGCTTGCCATAGTATCCTCGTTACCTCGTGTGCCAGCCAGTCAGTGACTACTTGCCATAGTATCCTCGTTACCTCGTGTGCCAGCCAGTCAGTGACTGCTTGCCATAGTATCCTCGTTACCTCGTGTGCCAGCCAGTCAGTGACTGCTTGCCATAGTATCCTCGTTACCTCGTGTGCCAGCCAGTCAGTGACTACTTGCCATAGTATCCTCGTTACCTCGTGTGCCAGCCAGTCAGTGACTGCTTGCCATAGTATCCTCGTTACCCCGCGTGCCAGCCAGTCAGTGACTGCTTGCCATAGTATCCTCGTTACCTCGTGTGCCAGCCAGTCAGTGACTGCTTGCCATAGTATCCTCGTTACCTCGTGTGCCAGCCAGTCAGTGACTGCTTGCCATAGTATCCTCGTTACCTCGTGTGCCAGCCAGTCAGTGACTGCTTGCCATAGTATCCTCGTTACCTCGTGTGCCAGCCAGTCAGTGACTGCTTGCCATAGTATCCTCGTTACCTCGTGTGCCAGCCAGTCAGTGACTGCTTGCCATAGTATCCTCGTTACCTCGTGTGCCAGCCAGTCAGTGACTGCTTGCCATAGTATCCTCGTTACCTCGTGTGCCAGCCAGTCAGTGACTGCTTGCCATAGTATCCTCGTTACCTCGTGTGCCAGCCAGTCAGTGACTGCTTGCCATAGTATCCTCGTTACCTCGTGTGCCAGCCAGTCAGTGACTGCTTGCCATAGTATCCTCGTTACCTCGTGTGCCAGCCAGTCAGTGACTGCTTGCCATAGTATCCTCGTTACCTCGTGTGCCAGCCAGTCAGTGACTGCTTGCCATAGTATCCTCGTTACCTCGTGTGCCAGCCAGTCAGTGACTGCTTGCCATAGTATCCTCGTTACCTCGTGTGCCAGCCAGTCAGTGACTGCTTGCCATAGTATCCTCGTTACCTCGTGTGCCAGCCAGTCAGTGACTGCTTGCCATAGTATCCTCGTTACCTCGTGTGCCAGCCAGTCAGTGACTGCTTGCCATAGTATCCTCGTTACCTCGTGTGCCAGCCAGTCAGTGACTGCTTGCCATAGTATCCTCGTTACCCCGTGTGCCAGCCAGTCAGTGACTGCTTGTCATAGTATCCTCGTTACCCCGTGTGCCAGCCAGTCAGTGACTGCTTGTCATAGTATCCTCGTTACCTCGTGTGCCAGCCAGTCAGTGACTGCTTGTCATAGTATCCTCGTTACCTCGTGTGCCAGCCAGTCAGTGACTGCTTGTCATAGTATCCTCGTTACACCGTGTGCCAGCCAGTCAGTGACTGCTTGCCATCACATAGTTCCACAACGATATTGAAACGAAATGGAGCTATTAGTAGCTAAAAGTAGCTTTATTATATGGGTTTAACCGAACTAAAATTTTCAATCATTTTGTTTAGAATTATGTTTTCGTTCAATAATTGATATCTTTAATTTAAATGAAACCACATCCCTTTATCTCATTCTTTGTGATGTGCTGTGCCTATCCCTGAGTGCCTATCTGGGGATTTGGTTGGGATTTAAGATAACACTTGGCAGTGATTTAAAATGCCGGTACTGCTTATCAGTAATCCACTGCCACTATCAGACAACAGTAACGGAATAACCCTGCTTGTCTGGCTCTGGTAAGTCATAATTACTAAGGCTTGTTTTGAAAAGTAGTATTGTCTGACTTTCTTTGGGTTTTGTTCCATACCCATTTTCAGTATGTGATATGTTACATATTTTAACAAATTTTGGTTAAAACTAATGAAACCTAATGTAAATAAGTTTGTAGAGGAAAATGTGTATGAACTAAATATAGTTTGAATATTTTAGAATTAAAACAAAGGTAAAGCAAATAAATGTTTTCATCGACCGTTAGGCCAGGGATTACGCACAAAGGATTGCGACTTTTTTCCAATGTAGGACTTTGGACGACAGGAGATTGTGACAAAATTGCTATTTAGTTTAGCTAGCCATTATAGTAATATTATAATTTTCCTAAATTTGGTATAATAATTATACCTATGATATTGGTATATGATTTTTGAGAAATTTTTAGTAGTTATTTTATGTTATTGCAAAACGCGGGGTTGGTTGAGCGCCGGTCCTGCAATCTATTGGAGCCCCGCCAGGGTCCACTCCTCCTTTCATCCACTGGGGTCGATAAAATGAGTACCAGTTGAATTACTGATAAGCATTCACGCAAGCAAACGCGTAAAATTAGCCTCCAGATAGCGATAGTTTAGGTGCTCTGGACCTGAGCTTTCGATCGATGTATCATGTGCTCTTGTGTCGGAGCGTATAGCTTGGACAGACTTACAGACTCACAGACAGACAATGCATATTTATATAATGTAGATAGATAGACATGCAGCTTTCTAGTACACAAGTTTCTTCATAATTTCAAACATCAATAATTCATTAATTAACTTAACAAGACGTCTTATTAGAGTTATGATTGGGCGTTCTCTCCACAAACATACTGATGCCTCTGGACTTTACTTAACGGTTATCTACTATTGTACAATGACGTAAGGCCTATGTCATACTGTAGTACTGTAGATACCTGCCAATGTATAACCTCCAAATGATTACAAATAATAATACGTGAGAAGGTTTTCATTTCACACATATATTTCGCCCCCTAAAGGCAGACTTATCAGCGTCTCCCCCAAATAGTCCACCCTATAATGTCTCAGTGTCCGAGTGGATACGGCGCCTGAACTGCTTACACAATAGTGTTTGGTGGTTCAGGTTCGAATCCGACTAAAGGTTGTAGAAATTTCGCACTGTTGTGTCCCTAGGCAAGACACTTTAAACATTAGTGCCTACGCCAACCCTGCGGTATAATGGGAACCTGCTTTGCTGGGGTAAAAAAGCGCTTTGAGTATGCTGAGCGTAGAAAAGCGCTATATAAATAATCAATATTATTATTTTTATTATTATTATTAAATAAGCATAGTCTATGGTGTAAATAGACATCTGCGAAGTATCAGCTAAAAAGCATTATAAATAACGAAATGGGGGAAGGAGTCTTCTTTCAGACATTTCGCCCCCTAGCGGCAAGCCTCGAGATGGTTCACGTGCTTAGGACGGTCTCCATGTAGATGCGCGTGGTGATTCAAGATAAGACCCAACGGGGTGACTACAAAGCAAAGACCAAAGACCCACCAAGACCCAAATAATAATAATAATATTATAACATGTGTTAACTTGCGTTAATTATTTTATTCCCCCAACACCTGTTCCCCCACACATTATTTCCCTGTAACCTGCTCCTTTACTAACCTGCTCCTTTAAATGGCTTAAAAAAAACTTAACGCTCTTTGGGACCTGTACAAACAAAGAGGTGAATTCGCCTTACGTCCCTAAGAGCGTTAGGTCCCAAAGAGCGTTAGGTCTCATTGCCATTTAAAAGAGCAGATTAGTAAAGGAGCAGGTTACAGAGGCGTTTTTGGGGAACCAAAACAATGTACGAAAGTTAACTCATGTGATTTGTACAGGTCTTTATTATTCGGGTCTTGGGTCTGTAGTCACTCAGACCCAACGTGTAGTTTACTATGATCCAACGAATAATATACATACTACAAAACATCAAACTCTTTTAACCACATGAGCGATCTGCACTCAGCTGTCCCGAACTCGAGTGCGTTAGTCGCGCAAATTCTACGTTTACGGTACAGCCCGCAAGCGCACAACTCCGTTACCGTAACTAGCTGTGTCATTAAGCAAAATGTCGGATGAGGATGTGCAAACCTAAATTACAGATAACAACCACATAAAACGCTTCAGTAATATCAGATTTCTACCTTTGTGACATTCTACCTTTTGAATTCTAATCAGCTCCTAAAATCTGCAAACCTAATCAACAGCCAACAACCTCATAAATAATACTGTATTTCACTAAGAGATTGCTCTAAACTTGACTAACGAACAACCATTTATGGATACAGTATTATTAAAATATACAGACTTATTAACAGATGACGTCACCACCAGATACCATAATTTGTTGTAAGTTTTTTTTTGTCAAATTCTTTAAGAATTTGACAAAAAAATAACACTATTTTGTCAACAACAAAAAGTATAATGTTGAATTAAATTTCAAAGTAATTTACATGACATTGATTTTTATACTAGCTAGTTTTTGCTAATTTTTTTATAAACATTATAGAGAACGTGTTAGCTATCAATTTTGATAAATATATTTGTTCTAGAATACATTTTTTTTTATTCTTATAACAAATTTTTTATTTTTTATACGAGCTAGTTTTTTCTACTTTTTTTATAAATGTTATAGAACAAGTGTTAGTTATCAATTTTGATAAATAAAAAATTTTGTTGTATTTCTAGAACACATTTATTATTGATTATACTAGCTAGTTTTTTCTACTTTTTTATAAATGTTATAGGACACGTGTTAGTTATCAATTTGACAAATACATTTATTTCTAGAACATTTTTTGGAAAAAATTCCATCCTACTGTCAGGTCAAATAATTGTTCTAGAAAGAAAACCGCATGATAAAAGCCTTTTTATATGAAAAATAGTGGTCAAACTGATACCCAAGCAGAGGCGTAGCGACCCCTTCTGGCTCCCGGGGGAATGAAGCTGAGATGCCCCCCCCCCCCTTCAATAATTTTAACTTTTCATTTATGGCGGTATTTTTTAATATTATATATATATATAACAGTATATACATTATATCAAATCCTGAAATATATTATATACAAGTTTGATATAGTGCAATTATAATATATTATAGATTATTATAGATTATAGCAGAGAAAATTTTTACATTTTTCGCTTATGACACATTTCCTGTAAATACTGTATCACAATCCCTGACTTTTTACTGATTTGTCCTATTTTTATAAGAATACCCTGACATTTGCCTGGCATTTCAGCGCCCCTGGCGAGTGCGCACGGGGGAACATCCCCCCCCCCCTCGCTACGCCTCTGTACCCAAGTTGTAGTAATGCCCGAATTTCACTATGGAAGAAGCTTCGATATTTATGCTGAAATAGGCCCAGATAAAAGTGAGAGAAGACTTACAACAAATAAAACGACGTAAGTGGTGGAAAAAAGTAACATTTTTTTGTCTTGTTTTCTTATTTGTCTCGCTATGCTCTTTATTTATAATTAATTAGAATTTCACTAAGAAAGGTCACCCAAAAATTATTATTACTTTAACTATCAAATTTTTCTAGAACAAAAAGAAAGAAAATCTAATAAAGTAGAGGACTCTAGACACTATTGATTGTAATCATATTTTAGAAACTCTGACATTCCAAAATTATTGTATGCATAATAAGAAATAGTCAACAGTAGTCTGCCACTTTGCTTGCCAATCTTTTTTCTATAGTCAACCCACTCTTCTTTGATGCAAGATATTGTTAGACTCCCTTTTTTCCTGTAACACATCTTGCAGTTATGGGTTTACCATTACCAGAAATCTCCCTTAATGACCCTTTCGTCGGTTGAATATTAATTTCTCAAAGGTAATAATAATCTCCCACCAAAGTCAACACCCACATGGGAGTCAGTAAGCACTAAGCATCCTTGTTATATCGTAGAAAATCCCAACTTCTCTTGTGTTTGCGATCAATTTGATCAATATACCAGGCATTAAAAACATCGTATCCATTTAGTGTACTATGTGCTTACTCTGATGATTCCCTAATAGGTCATTGCGAAATATATTATTGGGAGCTCATTGCTCAATATACATTTGAACTACCCGCCAAATCAGACCAACCAAATAAATCAGAAATATCTTGAGCGTTCAAGATAATAATTATTTATTATTTGGGAAAAAAAGTAGAACTTTTTAACTATTCTCGTGGTATTTTATTTACCGAGCGCCTGTGAAGAAACTCAAAATTCGAGAGAATATTTTTCCATTTAATACGTAATATTATTATTTATTAAATACTTTATATTAAAAAATTATAATTTAATCCACAATTGTTATTTAAATGTATTAATTATTTTACAGTCATTTGATAAGATAACAATTAGAGTTAACAGAGATCACAAATATAAGATGCGAATCATCCTAGAAGGTCCATCAGTCCATCCCCCGCCTCACTGATGGTACCAAGGATGGATGCCGCATTACCCATCTGGATTGCGACCAGCAACCTCTGCAGGAGGAACAAGTGGGAGCGAGGCTCCTTTGGTTGAGTCTCTCAGCCTCGACCCTATCTCTGCCAGGAACTTTTATTAAATTGGTACTTTTTGTTGCATTTTTCTTTAAGAATCTTTATTTTGATGGAGTTGATTGAAAAAAGATTTGAGTCAATGCACCATTAACCACAACATCAAAGCCAATGTCACACTGAAGCTTCAAACGGTATCCTTATTCTGGCCATGATTGATTCTCTGTTTTGTTAAATTAATAAACGACAACAGCCGTTTTGTTGAGAAATAACTGTTGCAATAATTATAACATTTTTATTTTGATTTGTGAGAATTTAATTGAATTGTTGTTTGATGTTGTTAGTAAACCTTTAGTAAACAGTTAGTAAACGCAATGCCCTCAAAGGCGCCACTTACGTTTTTTGTAGCTTTCAATTAAACAGGGAACATATTGAGGATTACAAAATGCACTAGTCCTACTTTATATTCCAACTAACGATATCAATATTGAAAGTTGAAGGTTTGTATTTATACTATTGAATGGTTTGCCGATCTATCAAGGAATAATGGTAGGAATTTCTTACAATCGGGAAAAATGTAGAACGTAAAGCTGCGATTTTTTTGCGTGAGACCAGACTGTTTTGTGGAGACGGGACAACAGCATTGCGTACCATTCCTATACCATACAGTATAAACACTACTGTGAGTCACCATAATGCCATGCTAGAAAGCATCATTCCATATAACAATGTTTCAATATAAGTGTGTTTAATGATGTTGCAAGTACCGGGATGCTATTATCGACGTCCTGTGCAACACAACACAAGCATAAGAGAATTATTACTGATAAAATACCCTAAAATACATTGATGCAAAAGTTGCAATAATGTTTAATAATTAAAAATATTTGTTGACTTACAGTATCTTTATTGTTTTCTACTTTATTCAAATTCTATATTTTTTTCAGGGGATTAAATTGGACATGCTAAACATGGGCACTCGATGGCTACTTGTAAATCCCGTGAGTTTAACTAAAGTACATAATGTATAACATAATGTACTAGTAATTTATAGCTAATTTATTTATTTATAGCTTAAATTGTTGAATAATAATATAGATCGTTATACAGTACTATAATAAGGTGTAGTACTGTAAGAGTAAGATGGTTAGTTGTTATGTTAGTGTTAGATACGATTAGATTTGGGATTGTTAAAACCGTTTTTTTAAGTATTTACGACTTTCCACTGGAGGCGGATGGGGGACCCAACTTAGGGGGCCCAGGGATTCCATCTTTCCCACCCAGAGGAACATAGACCACGTTATCGGTATTCGGTTTGGGATCTGGTTTGGGTGCGGGTGGGGGCGTTCTGGCCCTGGGTGGTGGGGGCGGGGCGGGCGCGGGGAGCATGAGGGGCAGTCGGAATGTCTGCGGGGGGTAACGATACATCGGAGCCTCATTAATCGAGACACGCAATGACGACTGAACATCGGCGTCCCGAGCGTTGCATATTCTGTAGTGGAGCTCCGCGGTTCCGACCTGTGGTACCGTGTTCATATCGCGGTAGGTCATCTCTGGACGAACCGGCGTCACGCGAACTGGAATCTTCCAACGACCGCTGATAACTCGATTCTCTTCATCAAACAGTTGTATCTTGGTGAATCCAATGGTCCGGAGCGACTGGTCCGAGTTGGAACCAGTCGCCTGGACCTCAACCACCAGGGCCATCTCCGGACTCGGTCGGCAGCGCTGCACCGGTT
Organism: Nemertoderma westbladi; assembly: GCA_032718475.1. NCBI lineage: Eukaryota > Metazoa > Xenacoelomorpha > Nemertodermatida > Nemertodermatidae > Nemertoderma > Nemertoderma westbladi. The sequence continues at coordinate 63,193 of JAUCBJ010002656.1, read as the reverse complement.
GTTTCGCTCCGATTACCGCGTAACTTCCGGAAGCGACGCCGTAGTAAACGATCCCCGCAGCCGTCATCCCGGGGTATAGCGGTTTAATCGGAAGCGCGATCGGGGTGCCCAGCTGCTGGCCGCCGTGGTACAAACCCACGACCAGTCGAGAATTCTGGTACAACGGGTCCATGCCAATGAGAAAATCGTAGAAGATCACGAATCCGGAAGCGGGATCGTACGGCGACGGGTCCAGACGGTCTGTTCCTGTGAACTTGTTCATCCACTGGTACAGATGGGGCGTTTCATGCTCAGCACCGGATGGTGGCACGGCAGGTGCCGCGCGTTGTTTGTCCAGGTCCGGGCTTCGCAATCCCCGTCGTAAATCCTGTATCATTGTCTCCTGTTTGAGCACCTCCATCTCCTGTTGCAGCGCCATCATGCGCATCGCATGCTCTCGTTGCATCATCCGAATGTCCTTCTCGTCCCCACTCAACTCCTTCTTCGAACCTTCCAATTCCTTCAAAATTCGTTGATTCTCTAGTTCAAAAGTCATCACCTGTTGATGTCAAAAATTGAACATTAAATATTAATTTAATACTCTAGATATCTTACCTACAAATCCCGCCATATTTCGGTACATGAAGCATTGCACGAACTTTGATTGTATTTTTATAAAGTATCACATTTCAACATAAGTAAATCTATAATGAAGGCGAAAATGAAAGTGAAAGTAAATTAAGTATTATTTAATTGTATTCTATTCGAAAATTAAATTAAAGCTAAATTTAATTCACGCGAAAATAAATAAATAAAGCGCAGTAGCTCTAATGGCCACCTTACATCTGCAATGTGATTGAAATCGGAAAGAATCGAGAAATGTTTTGAATTTCAACAAACGAACATAACTATAGTAGTAATAGCAGAATAGATAAATTAAAAAAATATCTTGGTAAAATATGGAAATAATTTGTAATCAAGGGGGTAGAATATTTTTTTTATGTTTGTTAAACTGGTAGATTATTTTAAGATACAATAATTTAATTATGGTAAAGGTTAGGTCATCAACTTTACATAAATAATATTATATCTATATGTGTTGCTGGAAACCATACCATTATCGTTGTAGGCTTACGCCAAATACGCAATTGGCTATTCTAAAATATCACCTATCATTCGTATCAATCGTACACGATTTGAAGAAATTACATCGACTAACTGTATCAAGCTAAAGTGTGCTCTATATAACCGCTAATACCTGTAGGTTGAGTGGGTCCACTGAAACTGGAGGACCTTTCTGATTCCGCACCGCATCGGAAAGCATTCCATTGAGTTTCTCTATGACCGTGGGGTCCTTTCCTCCCTGAGACAGATAGGTATAGAGCATAGACTGCAACTCGGCGATCAGTGGGTTGTGGGAGTCTATAGGATGTATTATAGGAGTTGGGTAGATAGGGGGTGGTGGAGGTGGCGGATGGCCGTACAGATTCAACGATCGCATCTCGCGCAGTGCCGCGTCCAACGAGCTACGAACGTCGTTGAGTACCCGACCCTCCGATGCTTCTCTGTTGGGATCGTTTACCACCAGCTGCTGGGGTGGTGGCCCGTTCGATATGGTGTTTAGGCGCTTCATTATGTCTTCTCGTTGTCTCTCGAGCTCCCTGTACCGGTTGTTGATGTCCCGAATGTGGTTGTTGTACTCGGAGTTTGCGTGTTTCAAATCGTCACGTTGTCCCCACCCGGGACCCTGGCCCATGTACCAAAGCGGGGGGACACGCCCAGCCATTTATTACTCAAATACTGACAACTTTTCAGTTATAAAAATACGGAACTAAATTTTGAAATAATAAAAGAAAAAAAATTCTTGATCTATTGGTCAGATTTTATGGCGTTGCTGCTAATAAAGAAGGACAGCATTTAATTAAACGACAATGGGTTGTTGGGTTTGCCAAGTTTATCGGTAACTAAGATGGGCGACTCAGTGTTTTGTAATCTATTTATTTATCGTTGCCAAGGAATTATTGAGACGTTGTTCATCGGGGCGAAATCTATACCATGTTATTCATTACATTATTAAATTGTTTTGGCAATAATATAATATGCGAAAATCTCCCAACCAAAACGATTCAAGATACGCTACAGTAGGCAACACAAACGATTCCGCCACCCCCCCCCCCCCCCCCCTAAATCTGTAAATTATAGGTCTTCTAATTAACAAATTGTCATAAAGCTATAGGTAATGTATATTGTACTGTACAGTATAGCGTACGTTATACATACCGGATAACCTTGGCGTAGTGGATTAATTCGTTTAATTGAATTCGCATCTCTAGTTCAGAGGTTGTTGGTTCCAGTCCTGCAGGATTTTCATATTTCGGGAAGAATAATGCTTTAAACAAGGCTAAAATCTGCCTTGTACTTTTTAAATGGAAATGGTAACTAAATTATTTCACTTTTACGATAAACTTACAATTTTACCTACTTTACATGCAGCATACGGTACCCATATATAGTGTAGTGTAAACGCTCGTTATTCTTAACTCATTGTTTGACCTCGCACAGTGATTGATTGTTGTCTTTATTTTGTCTTTGTTTTAGAGAATAAATCGAGACTCTCTTCCAAAGTTGGTCGGTTCTGGTTCCTTAATTATTATTAACCAAAGAACTGATGCAATAGGTTCAATTGACCCAGAGGTAAGTTAAGTTTTGATGCAATATGTTCAATTGACCCAGAGGTCTATAAAGTCATGATGCAACAGGTTCAATTGACCCAGAGGTAAGTAAAGTTCTGATGCAATAGGTCCAATTGACCCAGAGGTAAGTTAAGTTTTGATGCAATATGTTCAATTGACCCAGAGGTCTGTAAAGTCATGATGCAATAGGTTCAATTGACCCAGAGGTAAGTAAAGTTCTGATGCAATAGGTCCAATTGACCCAGAGGTCAGTAAAGTTCTGATGCAATAGGTTCAATTGACCCAGAGGTCAGTCAAGTTCTGATGCAATAGGTTCAATTGACCCAGAGGTCAGTAAAGTTCTGATGCAATATGTCCAATTGACCCAGAGGTCAGTAAAGTTCTGATGCAATAGGTTCAATTGACACAGAGGTCTGTAAAGTCATGATGCAATAGGTCCAATTGACCCAGAGGTCAGTAAAGTTCTGATGCAATAGGTTCAATTGACCCAGAGGTAAGTTAAGTTTTGATGCAATATGTTCAATTGACCCAGAGGTCTGTAAAGTCATGATGCAATAGGTCCAATTGACCCAGAGGTCAGTAAAGTTCTGATGCAATAGGTTCAATTGACCCAGAGGTCAGTAAAGTTCTGATGCAATAGGTTCAATTGACACAGAGGTCTGTAAAGTCATGATGCAATAGGTCCAATTGACCCAGAGGTAAGTAAAGTTCTGATGCAATAGGTTCAATTGACCCAGAGGTAAGTTAAGTTGTGATGCAATATGTTCAATTGACCCAGAGGTCTGTAAAGTCATGATGCAATAGGTTCAATTGACCCAGAGGTAAGTAAAGTTCTGATGCAATAGGTTCAATTGACCCAGAGGTCAGTAAAGTTCTGATGCAATAGGTTCAATTGACACAGAGGTCTGTAAAGTCATGATGCAATAGGTCCAATTGACCCAGAGGTAAGTAAAGTTCTGATGAAATAGGTTCAATTGACCCAGAGGTAAGTAAAATTCTGATGCAATAGGTTCAATTGACCCAGAGGTAAGTTAAGTTGTGATGCAATATGTTCAATTGACCCGGAGGTCTGTAAAGTCATGATGCAATAGGTCTAATTGACCCAGCGGTAAGTTAAGTTCTGATGCAATATGTTCAATTGACCCAGAGGTAAGTAAAGTTCTGATGCAATAGGTTCAATTGACCCACTAATGACGCGGAACCATAGCATAGAGTAGTAGTACGGTACCGTACTGTGCAGCATTAACCACCTGTCTTGATTTCTGTTGTAATTGACCATGACTATTGTGATATATATTTTACCCTACCTACAGCCTACCATCAAGATCAACAATGCCAATTTTGTTTTGTTTAAAAAAGCCCGCCACTGTATCCTGCTCCTTTCCTCTCTATTGGTTAAAGTGATCCTGATCGATTCTTTTTAGTTAGAAAAACGCCATATAGTCGCCATTTTGTGCCCATGTTTAGGAGAGTTGATAAGGAGAGCTGCACAGAGTCGATTTAATTCAATGGTATTTTGTAAATGTCTGAATGTGCAGTAGTGTGTATTTAATTTATTATACAGTGACTTCATTAAAACAGAGTACGACATAAAGTCGTTTATTGTGTGAATCACAGTCTGGTTGTTGTTTCAATACAGCCTGAATGTCGAAAAAAGGGGTCATAAAGAACAATAAAAGGGGTCATAAAAGTAATTTCGAAAAAAAGGGGTCGAAAGACCAAAAAGGTGTCATAAAAAATAACTGCCTATATAATACTGCACCATCAGCCTATTTATTTCTTCCTGCAGACATACAAGCTTTACGAGGCGGTACTATTGGTTGGTTCTGCATTGTGGCTTTCAGACACCAGCAACGGTTGGAGTAACAAGCCAGACATAACATGTCCGCAAGATGGAACCGCACTGTCTGATTATAAACAATGGCCCAATGGGAGGGCTGTCTCAAATAAGGTAAGGTATCAATATATATTATAATACATTGTCCTTGAGTTGAGGGGTGAAATTATATGTCTGCCAATGGTAGATTTGATTTTAGAACGAGTGTAAACGTTGTACCGACACTGTGCCGACATAACGATGTGCCGACAGTGTCGGAACCTATTTATATTTAGGTTTTAGCCCGCCACACTGTTGGCCCAACGTAATGCGGTCACAGTCGGCACAACGTAATGCCGACACTGTCAGCACAATGCAACGCCGACACTGTCGGTACAACGTAACGCCGACACTGTCGGCACTACGTAGGCCGACACTGTCGTCACAACTTAATGCCGACACTGTCGGCACAACATTAGCACATTATCTCCACACTGTTGGCACAACGTTAGCACATTATCTGCACACTGTCGGCACAACGTTATACCAACACTGTGGGCACAACGTTATGCCGACAATGACGGCACAACGTTTACACCTTTTTAGAACTACTATTACCTAACTATAAAATTGAAAAAATTTTAAAAAGGGGGTCTTGTTTGGGATCTGCCAATTAAAATAATTTTCTGAGAAGTTCGATGTCTTTATTCTTAAAATTATGGAACGGCGGTAGTTTGAATGTTACCTTATGGTTAATATGGAACGGCGGTAGTTTGAATGTTAACTTATGGTTAATATGGAACGGCGGTAGTTTGAATGTTACCTTATGGTTAATGGAACGGCGGTAGTTAGAATGTTACCTTATGGTTAATATGGAACGGCGGTAGTTTGAATGTTACCTTATGGTTAATGGAACGGCGGTAGTTTGAATGTTACCTTATGGTTAATATGGAACGGCGGTAGTTTGAATGTTACCTTATGGTTAATGGAACGGCGGTAGTTTGAATGTTACCTTATGGTTAATATGGAACGGCGGTAGTTTGAATGTTACCTTATGGTTAATGGAACGGCGGTAGTTTGAATGTTACCTTATGGTTAATATGGAACGGCGGTAATTTGAATGTTGCCTTATGGTTAATAGAACGGTGGTAGTTAGAATGTTACCTTATGGTTAATATGGAACGGCGGTAGTTTGAATGTTACCTTATGGTTAATGGAACGGCGGTAGTTTGAATGTTACCTTATGGTTAATATGGAACGGCGGTAGTTTGAATGTTACCTTATGGTTAATGGAACGGTGGTAGTTTGAATGTTACCTTATGGTTAATGGAACGGCGGTAGTTAGAATGTTACCTTATGATTAATATGGAACGGCGGTAGTTTGAATGTTACCTTATGGTTAATGGAACGGTGGTAGTTTGAATGTTACCTTATGGTTAATGGAACGGCGGTAGTTAGAATGTTACCTTATGGTTAATATGGAACGGCGGTAGTTTGAATGTTACCTTATGGTTAATGGAACGGTGGTAGTTTGAATGTTACCTTATGATTAATGGAACGGCGGTAGTTTGAATGTTACCTTATGGTTAATGGAACGGCGGTAGTTTGAATGTTACCTTATGGTTAATGGAACGGCGGTAGTTTGAATGTTACCTTATGGTTAATGGAACGGCGGTAGTTTGAATGTTACCTTATGGTTAATGGAACGGCGGTAGTTTGAATGTTACCTTATGGTTAATGGAACGGTGGTAGTTTGAATGTTACCTTATGATTAATGGAACGGCGGTAGTTTGAATGTTACCTTATGGTTAATGGAACGGCGGTAGTTTGAATGTTACCTTATGGTTAATGGAACGGCGGTAGTTTGAATGTTACCTTATGGTTAATGGAACGGCGGTAGTTTGAATGTTACCTTATGGTTAATGGAACGGCGGTAGTTTGAATGTTACCTTATGGTTAATGGAACGGCGGTAGTTTGAATGTTACCTTATGGTTAATGGAACGGCGGTAGTTTGAATGTTACCTTATGGTTAATGGAACGGCGGTAGTTAGAATGTTACCTTATGGTTAATGGAACGGCGGTAGTTAGAATGTTACCTTATGGTTAATATGGAACGGCGGTAGTTTGAATGTTACCTTATGGTTAATGGAACGGCGGTAGTTTGAATGTTACCTTGTGGTTAATGGAACGGCGGTAGTTAGAATGTTACCTTATGATTAATATGGAACGGCGGTAGTTTGAATGTTACCTTATGGTTAATGGAACGGTGGTAGTTTGAATGTTACCTTATGGTTAATGGAACGGCGGTAGTTAGAATGTTACCTTATGATTAATATGGAACGGTGGTAGTTTGAATGTTACCTTGTTAATGGAACGGCGGTAGTTTGAATGTTACCTTATGGTTAATGGAACGGTGGTAGTTTGAATGTTACCTTATGGTTAATGGAACGGCGGTAGTTAGAATGTTACCTTATGGTTAATGGAACGGCGGTAGTTAGAATGTTACCTTATGGTTAATGGAACGGCGGTAGTTAGAATGTTACCTTATGATTAATATGGAACGGCGGTAGTTAGAATGTTACCTTATGGTTAATGGAACGGCGGTAGTAAGAACGTTACCTTATGGTTAATGGAACGGCGGTAGTTAGAATGTTACCTTATGATTAATATGGAACGGCGGTAGTTAGAATGTTACCTTATGGTTAATGGAACGGCGGTAGTAAGAACGTTACCTTATGGTTAATGGAACGGCGGTAGTTTGAATGTTGCCTTATGATTAATATGGAACGGCGGTAGTTAGAATGTTACCTTATGGTTAATGGAACGGCGGTAGTTAGAATGTTACCTTATGGTTAATGGAACGGCGGTAGTTTGAATGTTACCTTATGGTTAATATGGAACGGCGGTAGTTTGAATGTTACCTTATGGTTAATGGAACGGCGGTAGTTAGAATGTTACCTTATGGTTAATATGGAACGGCGGTAGTTAGAATGTTACCTTATGGTTAATGGAACGGCGGTAGTTTGAATGTTACCTTATGGTTAATGGAACGGCGGTAGTTAGAATGTTACCTTATGGTTAATATGGAACGGCGGTGGTTTGAATGTTACCTTATGGTTAATGGAACGGCGGTAGTTTGAATGTTACCTTATGGTTAATGGAACGGCGGTAGTAGAATGTTACCTTATGTTAATATGGAACCTTATGGTTAATGGAACGGCGGTAGTTTGAATGTTACCTTATGGTTAATGGAACGGCGGTAGTTTGAATGTTACCTTATGGTTAATGGAACGGTGGTAGTTAGAATGTTACCTTATGGTTAATATGGAACGGCGGTAGTTTGAATGTTACCTTATGGTTAATGGAACGGCGGTAGTTTGAATGTTACCTTATGGTTAATGGAACGGCGGTAGTTTGAATGTTACCTTATGGTTAATGGAACGGCGGTAATTAGAATGTTACCTTATGCTTAATGGAACGGCGGTAGTTTGAATGTTACCTTATGGTTAATGGAACGGCGGTAGTTAGAATGTTACCTTATGGTTAATGGAACGGCGGTAGTTTGAATGTTACCTTATGGTTAATGGAACGGCGGTAGTTAGAATGTTACCTTATGGTTAATGGAACGGCGGTAGTTTGAATGTTACCTTATGGTTAATATGGAACGGCGGTAGTTTGAATGTTACCTTATGGTTAATGGAACGGCGGTAGTTTGAATGTTACCTTATGGTTAATGGAACGGCGGTAGTTTGAATGTTACCTTATGATTAATATGGAACGGCGGTAGTTTGAATGTTACCTTATGGTTAATGGAACGGCGGTAGTTTGAATGTTACCTTATGGTTAATGGAACGGCGGTAGTTTGAATGTTACCTTATGGTTAATGGAACGGCGGTAGTTTGAATGTTACCTTATGGTTAATATGGAACGGCGGTAGTTTGAATGTTACCTTATGGTTAATGGAACGGCGGTAGTTAGAATGTTACCTTATGGTTAATGGAACGGCGGTAGTTTGAATGTTACCTTATGGTTAATGGAACGGCGGTAGTTTGAATGTTACCTTATGGTTAATGGAACGGCGGTAGTTTGAATGTTACCTTATGGTTAATGGAACGGCGGTAGTTAGAATGTTACCTTATGGTTAATGGAACGGCGGTAGTTAGAATGTTACCTTATGGTTAATGGAACGGCGGTAGTTAGAATGTTACCTTATGGTTAATAGGAACGGCGGTAGTTTGAATGTTACCTTATGGTTAATGGAACGGCGGTAGTTTGAATGTTACCTTATGGTTAATGGAACGGCGGTAGTTTGAATGTTACCTTATGGTTAATGGAACGGCGGTAGTTTGAATGTTACCTTATGGTTAATGGAACGGCGGTAGTTAGAATGTTACCTTATGGTTAATGGAACGGCGGTAGTTAGAATGTTACCTTATGGTTAATGGAACGGCGGTAGTTAGAATGTTACCTTATGATTAATATGGAACGGCGGTAGTTTGAATGTTACCTTATGGTTAATGGAACGGCGGTAGTTTGAATGTTACCTTATGGTTAATGGAACGGCGGTAGTTTGAATGTTACCTTATGGTTAATGGAACGGCGGTAGTTTGAATGTTACCTTATGGTTAATGGAACGGCGGTAGTTAGAATGTTACCTTATGGTTAATGGAACGGCGGTAGTTAGAATGTTACCTTATGGTTAATGGAACGGCGGTAGTTTGAATGTTACCTTATGGTTAATGGAACGGCGGTAGTTTGAATGTTACCTTATGGTTAATGGAACGGCGGTAGTTTGAATGTTACCTTATGGTTAATGGAACGGCGGTAGTTTGAATGTTACCTTATGGTTAATGGAACGGCGGTAGTTTGAATGTTACCTTATGGTTAATGGAACGGTGGTAGTTTGAATGTTACCTTATGGTTAATATGGAACGGCGGTAGTTTGAATGTTACCTTATGGTTAATGGAACGGCGGTAGTTTGAATGTTACCTTATGGTTAAATGGAACGGCGGTAGTTTGAATGTTACCTTATGGTTAATGGAACGGCGGTAGTTTGAATGTTACCTTATGGTTAATGGAACGGCGGTAGTTTGAATGTTACCTTATGGTTAATGGAACGGCGGTAGTTTGAATGTTACCTTATGGTTAATATGGAACGGCGGTAGTTTGAATGTTACCTTATGGTTAATGGAACGGCGGTAGTTAGAATGTTACCTTATGGTTAATGGAACGGCGGTAGTTAGAATGTTACCTTATGGTTAATGGAACGGCGGTAGTTTGAATGTTACCTTATGGTTAATGGAACGGCGGTAGTTTGAATGTTACCTTATGGTTAATGGAACGGCGGTAGTTTGAATGTTACCTTATGGTTAATGGAACGGCGGTAGTTTGAATGTTACCTTATGGTTAATGGAACGGCGGTAGTTTGAATGTTACCTTATGGTTAATATGGAACGGCGGTAGTTTGAATGTTACCTTATGGTTAATGGAACGGCGGTAGTTTGAATGTTACCTTATGATTAATATGGAACGGCGGTAGTTTGAATGTTACCTTATGATTAATGGAACGGCGGTAGTTTGAATGTTACCTTATGGTTAATGGAACGGCGGTAGTTTGAATGTTACCTTATGGTTAATGGAACGGCGGTAGTTTGAATGTTACCTTATGGTTAATATGGAACGGCGGTAGTTTGAATGTTACCTTATGGTTAATGGAACGGCGGTAGTTAGAATGTTACCTTATGGTTAATGGAACGGCGGTAGTTTGAATGTTACCTTATGGTTAATGGAACGGCGGTAGTTAGAATGTTACCTTATGGTTAATGGAACGGCGGTAGTTTGAATGTTACCTTATGGTTAATGGAACGGCGGTAGTTAGAATGTTACCTTATGGTTAATGGAACGGCGGTAGTTAGAATGTTACCTTATGGTTAATGGAACGGCGGTAGTTAGAATGTTACCTTATGGTTAATATGGAACGGCGGTAGTTTGAATGTTACCTTATGGTTAATGGAACGGCGGTAGTTTGAATGTTACCTTATGGTTAATGGAACGGCGGTAGTTTGAATGTTACCTTATGGTTAATGGAACGGCGGTAGTTTGAATGTTACCTTATGGTTAATGGAACGGCGGTAGTTAGAATGTTACCTTATGGTTAATGGAACGGCGGTAGTTAGAATGTTACCTTATGGTTAATGGAACGGCGGTAGTTAGAATGTTACCTTATGGTTAATATGGAACGGCGGTAGTTTGAATGTTACCTTATGGTTAATGGAACGGCGGTAGTTTGAATGTTACCTTATGGTTAATGGAACGGCGGTAGTTTGAATGTTACCTTATGGTTAATGGAACGGCGGTAGTTTGAATGTTACCTTATGGTTAATGGAACGGCGGTAGTTAGAATGTTACCTTATGATTAATGGAACGGCGGTAGTTAGAATGTTACCTTATGGTTAATGGAACGGCGGTAGTTTGAATGTTACCTTATGGTTAATGGAACGGCGGTAGTTTGAATGTTACCTTATGGTTAATGGAACGGCGGTAGTTTGAATGTTACCTTATGGTTAATGGAACGGCGGTAGTTTGAATGTTACCTTATGGTTAATGGAACGGCGGTAGTTTGAATGTTACCTTATGGTTAATGGAACGGCGGTAGTTTGAATGTTACCTTATGGTTAATGGAACGGCGGTAGTTTGAATGTTACCTTATGGTTAATGGAACGGCGGTAGTTTGAATGTTACCTTATGGTTAATGGAACGGCGGTAGTTTGAATGTTACCTTATGGTTAATGGAACGGCGGTAGTTTGAATGTTACCTTATGGTTAATGGAACGGTGGTAGTTTGAATGTTACCTTATGGTTAATGGAACGGCGGTAGTTTGAATGTTACCTTATGGTTAATGGAACGGCGGTAGTTAGAATGTTACCTTATGATTAATGGAACGGCGGTAGTTTGAATGTTACCTTATGATTAATGGAACGGCGGTAGTTTGAATGTTACCTTATGGTTAATGGAACGGCGGTAGTTTGAATGTTACCTTATGGTTAATGGAACGGCGGTAGTTTGAATGTTACCTTATGGTTAATGGAACGGCGGTAGTTTGAATGTTACCTTATGGTTAATGGAACGGCGGTAGTTTGAATGTTACCTTATGGTTAATGGAACGGCGGTAGTTTGAATGTTACCTTATGGTTAATGGAACGGCGGTAGTTTGAATGTTACCTTATGGTTAATGGAACGGCGGTAGTTAGAATGTTACCTTATGGTTAATGGAACGGCGGTAGTTTGAATGTTACCTTATGGTTAATGGAACGGCGGTAGTTTGAATGTTACCTTATGGTTAATGGAACGGCGGTAGTTTGAATGTTACCTTATGGTTAATGGAACGGCGGTAGTTTGAATGTTACCTTATGGTTAATGGAACGGCGGTAGTTTGAATGTTACCTTATGGTTAATGGAACGGCGGTAGTTTGAATGTTACCTTATGGTTAATGGAACGGCGGTAGTTTGAATGTTACCTTATGGTTAATGGAACGGCGGTAGTTTGAATGTTACCTTATGGTTAATGGAACGGCGGTAGTTTGAATGTTACCTTATGGTTAATGGAACGGCGGTAGTTAGAATGTTACCTTATGGTTAATGGAACGGCGGTAGTTAGAATGTTACCTTATGGTTAATGGAACGGCGGTAGTTAGAATGTTACCTTATGGTTAATGGAACGGCGGTAGTTTGAATGTTACCTTATGGTTAATGGAACGGCGGTAGTTAGAATGTTACCTTATGGTTAATGGAACGGCGGTAGTTTGAATGTTACCTTATGGTTAATGGAACGGCGGTAGTTTGAATGTTACCTTATGGTTAATGGAACGGCGGTAGTTTGAATGTTACCTTATGGTTAATGGAACGGCGGTAGTTTGAATGTTACCTTATGGTTAATGGAACGGCGGTAGTTAGAATGTTACCTTATGGTTAATGGAACGGCGGTAGTTAGAATGTTACCTTATGGTTAATGGAACGGCGGTAGTTAGAATGTTACCTTATGATTAATATGGAACGGCGGTAGTTTGAATGTTACCTTATGGTTAATGGAACGGCGGTAGTTTGAATGTTACCTTATGGTTAATGGAACGGCGGTAGTTTGAATGTTACCTTATGGTTAATGGAACGGCGGTAGTTTGAATGTTACCTTATGGTTAATGGAACGGCGGTAGTTTGAATGTTACCTTATGGTTAATGGAACGGCGGTAGTTTGAATGTTACCTTATGATTAATATGGAACGGCGGTAGTTTGAATGTTACCTTATGGTTAATGGAACGGCGGTAGTTTGAATGTTACCTTATGGTTAATGGAACGGCGGTAGTTTGAATGTTACCTTATGGTTAATGGAACGGCGGTAGTTTGAATGTTACCTTATGGTTAATGGAACGGCGGTAGTTTGAATGTTACCTTATGGTTAATGGAACGGCGGTAGTTTGAATGTTACCTTATGGTTAATGGAACGGCGGTAGTTTGAATGTTACCTTATGGTTAATGGAACGGCGGTAGTTTGAATGTTACCTTATGGTTAATGGAACGGCGGTAGTTTGAATGTTACCTTATGGTTAATGGAACGGCGGTAGTTAGAATGTTACCTTATGGTTAATGGAACGGCGGTAGTTTGAATGTTACCTTATGGTTAATGGAACGGCGGTAGTTTGAATGTTACCTTATGGTTAATGGAACGGCGGTAGTTTGAATGTTACCTTATGGTTAATGGAACGGCGGTAGTTAGAATGTTACCTTATGGTTAATGGAACGGCGGTAGTTTGAATGTTACCTTATGGTTAATGGAACGGCGGTAGTTAGAATGTTACCTTATGGTTAATGGAACGGCGGTAGTTAGAATGTTACCTTATGGTTAATGGAACGGCGGTAGTTAGAATGTTACCTTATGGTTAATGGAACGGCGGTACCCCCTCTAAAATCTACAAATATTTACGAAAACGTCTGATTTTTTGTTTGTACGTAGGTATCACTTGTCTGGATCCGACCGAAAAAAAAATTTTTCGAAAAAATGTACTGGGGTGGTTATATTGCAGCACCAAAATTATAAGTAGTGCACAATTTTCACCAAATTTGAAAGTTACATTTTAGGCTAATTATTTTTTAATACTGGTTTTCTGGGGTGCAAAATACATTGAAAAATATTAAAAAATGATATGATTACTATAAATGGCTGTTTAGTCCTCTCTGCGTAGGAAAAAAATGAAAAAAACAAGTAACCAGCACTTTTCAGTTTGAACACAAAATTTTTAATTCACTTATACGATGCTATAAATTCACATTTTCAGGTTTTCGAGGGCGCTGATTCTAATGGAATACATTTCTAATATGCCAGATCATTGCTACTTGTATTTTTAGGCGTAATTTGGCAAATTTTGGTGCTAGCACCAAATTTCGTACCCATCACCAAAAAGTACAAGTTTGCGATGTCCAGTGCTGTTTTTATTGATTCCATTGGATTCAGGACCCTCATAAACCCGTATAACGCAAGAAACAAGGTGATACTATCTACTTATCAATTTGCATATTTTCCAAAATTTGGTGCTGGCACAACAATTTTCACCGACCGGCGAAAAATACAAGTTTGAGAACTCTTATGAAATTTTTACTGATTCCATTGAATTCAGAACCATCACAAACCCGTATAACGCAAGAAACAAGGCGACACAATCAATTGATATATTTGATGGTTTTCAAAATTTGGTGCTAGCACCACATTTTGCACCCACATCCGAAAAATACAAGTTTGAGATGTCTAGTTCGATAATTATATTTTCCATTGAATTCAGAACAGCCATAAACCTCTAAAACGCAAGAAATAAATTGTCACAAGCAATTTTATCTATTGAATGGATTTTCAAAATTTCGTGCTAGCACCAAAATTTGCACACAGCACCGAAAAATACAAGTTTGATACGCTTGGTGCAACTCGTATATATTTCATCGAATCCAGAAACCCAAAAAACCCCAATTGCGTAAAAAACAAGTTTCAAACGATCAATTTACAAAATTGACTTATTTCAAAATTTGGTGCTGGCACCAAAATTTGGCACCCACCGAAAAAAACAAGTTTGAAATTTCTAAGTCAATTTATATGAATTCCATCAAATTTCTAACACCAAAAAACCGGTGTAAATCAAAAATAGCGATGTTACAATTCATATTTAATGAAATGTAATTTTCAAAAAACGTCTCAAAAAAAGTGCCAAAAGTAGGGTTAAAAAATGGTGCTATAACTCGAAAAGTACCCAATATTTTTGAAAACGGTTTTCACTACTAGGAAGACAATAGATTTTTAGGAAAAGTCATAAAATTTCAGATTCCCAACTGCGTTGGTTTCAGAACTATAATAAAAAAACCACGGGGGGGGGGGGGTCATATTGACCCCCCCCGGGTTTAATAGGGTTAATGGAGGAAATCGCCGCCTATCTCAACGAGAGACCGCTTATGCCAGTCTCATCGAGTCCCGATTCCCTGGAAGCGCTAACACCCGCGCATTTCCTACTGAAGAAACCTGTAGCCATGCTCCCACAATCGGAAATCACAGACGGAGACGAATACTGCCGGCAAACTTGGCAACTCATGCAGTTGTTATCCGGTCGTTTCGCTGACCATTTCGAAAAACATTATCTGCCCACGCTACAACTTCGAACTAAGTGGTTTGCGCAGCAAGAAAACGTCAGCGCTGGAGACATGGTTCTTATTGTGGATGTAGATCTTCCACGTAAGCGGTGGCAGACAGGTCGTATCATCGAGACTCACATCTCGGATGACGGTTTGGTGCGATCGGTAGAACTCGTCGTCATGCGACGTAACTTCAAGAAACCGGGAATTGTCTTCGAGACACAGCAGCTCAATCGCCCAGTTGGTCGCTTATGTTTACTGGAAAGAGACAGAGAACTCTCCGGAAACTATGGGAGGCAAGATACTCTTCCCACGACCACCTCCCTAATCCAACAAACATCTAGGGACTCCCCAACTTAACAACGGCTGGAGTAGGTGTATGACTATATTTGTATTTGTTTTATTCTTTTATATTTATGTATATATTATTATGTAATTTTATTATAATCGTTTTCTTTAATTTTATTTAGTAGAATGTTATTTTAGCGATTATTTAGTAGATTAGTGCAATATATATTCGCGTTTATTACTTAATTACTTATATATTATATATTTAGTGCGACGGCGAGAAATAATTCTTTTTCCCTTTCCTTACTGTACGTATTACATTACAAATACGTAATTACAGTAAGATGAAATGTCCGTACTTATTAAAGTACAATAAAGCTCCTACTATATTTAAGTATTATTGGTAAGCAGAGTATTAGGAATGCAAAATTCAGATCCTCGTGTCTCGGCTAAACCAAGCTCTGGGTAGACCTTGGAATCGACTTGCCTCTTCTCACTGACATTGCTTCGTGCGATATTGCTCTCATACCGTATATTGAATAATACATATAGTAGCGTGATGTCCTTTTAACAGTAGCGTACAACGCAAATAAATCTGTTAAACCCTTTGACCATCTGCAATTCTAGTCGATTAAGATATCGCAGCACCCACCGATATACTTGAAAGACAAATTCTAGAATCAGTGGTTAACGTCCCCAGACAAGTTCTGGAATAAACTGGTGCCCATCCTAAATATTAATTATTAATATTTACAAAATCTGTCAAATTTTAGATCCTTTAAAATTCTAGTCGATTAAGATATCGTAGCACTTACCGATACTCTTAAAAGGTCAAAATTCCTAGAATCAAGGATCCCAGTCCCCAGACATGTTCTGGAATAAAATTGTGTCTATTTAACATTAAATAATAAAATTTACGGGAATAAATTTAAATTCATATATTTTAATGAATTTAATAAATTGTCATTTTTATACAATTTATAACATTCCCAAAATTCCATTAATTAATAGATCATGGGAGCGGAGATTCACTCTATTAAGTGTATTAGTGTGCGAGAATCTCCAATATATAGTCAATAGCCGATAAAATTCATAAAATCATGTATAGAGAGGATATTGACAATTAAAGAATTACTATTAAATAGCATCCCAGATCTGTATGCATGAGAATTACCCTAATTCTACCGCTAGCTTTCCATAATGTCACCATAGCAACAACCACGCTAGAATTAGAAGTGAGTTAAAAGAACAATAGAAAGCTTGCCCCATTGAATAGCATAGGGAATAAATAGCGCACTGCTAGTATCCAAGGATACATAATAAATAAAGTGACATTCTGGAAGGTACTGACTAACGGACAAATGGCCCGAATGTGTACAGTTTGTGGCAGTTGTGTTGAATTTGTGCGTTCATAGGTGAATGTTACTGCTAAAGTGTGTTTACAGTAGCTAGTCGCAATTGTGAAAGTAGCCCTAACTCTTGAGAAAGAACCTGAAGTACATCTAAGCCTTTGGGACGGACAGTGGAGTGACTTGTGCCGGTTATCGTTGTCGTTGTGTAGCTACATCATTGGCGAAAGAACAGCGACGACGGTACATCGGCGCTGAGGATCTTGCACTGTCCGGGGGCAAAAGAGGGGTAGGCAGCGACGCCCGCTAGCCTAATATATAAACTCATTATAATATTGATAAACTCATAGCAGATATGACTGAGTTGATAGAAGATGATCTTAGTATCAGGGAGCGATATACTCTACCTTTACAAGCGTTTGTCGATAGCTTGATACGCGGCGACGCTGGTCCAACTACTACGGAGGATGATGGTCGTTATATCGAACCGCCAATGTCCCCGGAGCAACTTACGCGTGAATTGGATTATAGAAAGTTCACCGCTCGCTATACGCATCGTAATGGTATGTATATGGACTTCTTAACTACTGGCCATCCTATCGATTTACACGATACGGACGACGTAGACACCGAAAGGGAAATGGTTTTATTTAAATATCATACCCAGCGGAGTCGGAACGATAAACCGAGAATAGAACACGAGAACTCTATTCGAAACAGACTCGAAAGGGAAGACGTTGAAGAGCCGGATAAACGCAGCGACTTCAACGATTATCTGGAATTCCTGAGAGAGACATACCTCAATATTGCCAGTCAACAAAATCTCGAAACTCGATATCCTCAAGGTATACATCATGATCCTATGATAGAGCTCAAACGACTCTATTTCACTATGATGTATCTTACCGCCGATCGACCGCTACCTGTCGTCCCAGATAGCTTCGAACAGATGGAGGAATATTGTAAAACTGGAGAACGATCACCCGCGTTTCCCCTGCAGGACATGCGTCTTTGGTATTACTGCGACGAATGCCCTAGACCCAATCAGCAAACGGAAAGACATAAACATCCGACATAAACATAAACACAGTTTTACACGATATACTTATGGGAGTTTCGAGCGAAACCTGTTCGACGTATCCCCTACGGTCGCTCGACTCAAATGATCCTTGAACAAACCAATGATCAGAGTTCCGGAATACTCGGTCAGACCTCCTCATTCCTCAGTTAGACCTCAGACTCTTGATCCTAATATTATCACGGATCCTCCCGAACTGTACTCACTGTTCAAAGATCTAGTGCTACCCGAACAGTTGATCGGTGGCACTCCGGTAGTAGGCTCGCTAGATATTCGCCAACCTTACCTAGCTGGATTGGGACGCGGTCATCTAATATCGCCGTTTAACCCGCACAACCGTCCCGGCTTCACCTCGATACAACCCGTTACGGAAGTCGAAGAGAGCGTCGTACGAAATGCGTTAGACGCTATCCGGCAGAAAATCGGAAAGGGAACTTACGATTGTTTGGAGAAACGTAAATTGCAACAACAAGTCCAAGCGGTGAAGGAATTAGCTTTACCCCAGTTCGATAGAGAAATACAAAATCTCGAGGAGGACATCGAACGTGGACGAACCTACTCTTTACAAGAGTTCCTAGATGAGCGTCTACAACAACAAGCGGAGGAAAATCAGCTCGAGGAGAGACATATAGAAATGGATGAGAGAGAAGAAGCAGCTTTAGCTCAACCCGAAGCTCAAATCCTTATGACGGATCTCTACTCTAAAACCATCCTTCATCCCTCGATGGTTCCCCATTTCGGAGACAAACTCTTCGCGACGGTACAACCCCAACCGGTTGATATCAACCTAAGATCTCGAGATCTTATCGCTGACGCTCCCATGTTGCAACATCCGCCCATCGAAGCCGCTCGTGTCGATGGTATACTCGTTGAACCTCCGGACAATAGAGCGGATCTTGTCCGTCGCATGGTACACGATATTAACATACGCGCTAGACCTTTACCAGACTCGTTTTATGGGATCAAAGATCACCCTTATTACGTCAACCTAACACAATATTACATGGTAAAACCGGAAGATCCTACACATAGTCTGAGGTTTCTGCCACTCATAAATCCTCTCGATCTTGTCGAACTCGAACAACTGCATAAACATCTGGATCAGTTAGTTAAAATAAACTCATTTCGAAAACCATACAATGTTTCCAGAATAGAGAAAGAAACAATACCTCCGTATAATCTTGATGGATTCATCAAAACTCGTTTAGTACACTGGAATCTTGACGTGTTATTCGAGGAGGAAAGAATACAACGATATGGAGATGTGGAAACATATACTACGCAATATTTAAAGTATAGAGACCTACCTAATGCTAGCGAATGCGCTACCTTGTGGCATCCAGTGGGAATGACCCTCGAAAATGCCACTAAAGAGTGGAACGAGACTCTTAACGTTATCGAGATGTATGGAGTTGTCACTTACGACAACGAAGGTAGCGTTCCAGTTGGAGAACTGGGAACTACGCGGATGATACACATACGAGGACTCGCTGGTTCTACCCACGTATTTACTCGAGCGTGTTCCGATGTGATTGATTATTCTTTTGAGACTCTTACTGAGACACAAAAGAAACTCCGACATGGACAATTCGAACTCGCGCAGCGTTATGTCGCCGACACCGAGCGCAAACCGGCCATGGGTATCGATGGATCAATGTTACCCCAGCCCGTGCTCGAGATGTTGTTTAACGAAAGAATCCTTAAAATCGGCTCAGCTGTTTATGGAGACCTACAAAACGACTTCCGGAATATGGAGAACATTCCATACCCCTTCGTTGATACTCAGCTGATTGCTCCCTGGGCAGAAGGCCGAGGTTTCTTCCGCACTATGTATGCAAATACACCCATCGGCATTACTAAAGTACAACGAACCTCCATCGGACATCTTGCCTTTCAAGAATACGGATGGAATTTCAAGGTTGGAAATCCTATAAATTACCAACAAGTATATGGAGATCATTATTCTCGTTTATACTTTGATGGACCATTGACCGCACCTGGCGCCGTGTATAGCTTTATGAGTGTTCCACTTCGTCCCTCCTTAGCTATATACACGATCTTTGAAAACGCAGCACTTGCCGGTTGGCTCGCCGATGTGTGCAGTCGTACCATACGCGCCCATCCCTTAATACTTGGAACCAAACTCGCCAAGTTAGATGAACACAATAAATTCATCCGCTTCGAATGTTTCAGGCGCTTTCTGACTCCGTTCCGTAACGTTGATAGTCAGTTCAAGGACCGCGCTCTGACCAAACTCAGCCTAAGAGACTCAGCTGCGGAGAAGCTAAACAGCGCGGGATTTGCCTTCTTTCAGGACGTTTGTATACAGAACTTACATTCATCTGTTATACAAAGAGCCCGAATAGCCACGGGTTATTCTGTCGTGGAAGTTCAGACAGTGGGTCCGCTTGCGGAGACAGCCGCACCTACCTCAGCTATGCAATTGGAAGACGAACCAATATGCTTAGAGTCTGAAGCGATCCAGCCTACAGCGCCCCGGAGCAGCGATAACGATTACGTCTTGGAGTGGTATCAAGGTCCACAATGTCTCACCGCATACGATTATCGACACGCCAACTATGTTTCTCGAAAACGTTGTCGATTATGCGCATCGAGAGACCATTTCACCCCTATGGACTCAGACGTACCCTGCTCCTATTTCCACGAACAACCGATGATAGAGATCTATTGTGCGTATAGCAGACTTAATAACTCGCATATTTTTGCAGTCTGCCCCCAATTTATGACCCAATGCCACCACTGTCAACTTAAAGGACATGCCAGTTATAATTGCCCCTTTAACCGCGATTTAGAAAGCGTAGATGAGATGATTACCCTGCGCTACATCCGAGCTTGGGAAGCGAACGCGGATTTACATTATGAGTCCCGCCATTGCTACTACCCTGGACGCTCTTACGAGGGAGTTTACGCGTTCCATCCTTATTTATTCGCGTCTGTGGAACAAAAAACACGCACACCGAGTTACGAACTAATGAAGCGTGTTGGTGAGTGTATTTCCACCAAATTTGTTCGAAAATATCTTAGGAACGTCAATCCTAACGATATTACTTCATACCATTTGATCAATTACATCCGTCAAGACCCTGAGTATGGCGATTTATTTATCAACTCGCACCCTGAGTTACAGGAAGTATCTCGACGGCCCTACGAATATCGAGCCCGAGAACGCGAGCTGGAAAGAACCATTAAACAAAGGAAGTTTCTCACCACTCACGGTCCGCCTACCGCCATTGTCCAGACGACCCATCAAGGACCCGTAGGAGCTGCTGTCCTAAGATGCGCCCTAAAGGCCGTTAGACCTCGCTCCACTGAAGTTGATATCGATCAACCAGGTACCTCGACCGGCGGATACACCGATCGTAATCCTAAACCTTCTGATGCAATTGTATTGCACCCTTCACCCAGGAGTTACAGCCCTCCTAGTAAAGTGGCTCGCCCCAAAGAGAAAAGGACTCTTGCTAGCCTCAAAAAACTGCGTAAACGCCGTCCGCGTAAGAAAGACTAACTGTTTAGAGTATTTTTATATTTTAGAAACTGTGATTTGTTATATTTTATAGACTTAAATCCCATTTTCTGGGAGCGGTGTAAAGGCTTTTGCGGAATTAGCCGGTTATTTTCCCCGTGAAGTACTCTGTAGTTGGTTTAACAGGCATAAAAGGCCGTGTCCTTACTGTACTGGTGTTTTAGAGGACATAAAAGCCATTTCTTCTGTATGTGTACTTTAGCGGACATAATTCGCAATTTTATGACGCAATGCGCCAAATCCTCTGTAAACAGTGTAGCTACCATGACGACGGCTAACAGCTGATGCTGTACACGTGTAGCTTTTCTTTGTTCTCTGTTCCTTCTTTGTTTGGTCGACCAATCAGAGCGTTTTTTGCCTCTGTGTTAGAGATTGTATATAGAAACTCGTGGAGTTGAGTCAGTATGTGATTTTGTCCACAGCCTACAACTCTTTGGAACCTCCGTGTTTCAGTCTTTAGCCCAACATTAGTAGGCTTAATTATAGAACATATATCTGTTATCATAACTCATACTAACCAAAACGATCATATCAATTTATACCTTAACATTTTACTGCTTTTACTGTCGGTTATTCATTATATTTGTTGATGGAATATTATATTTGGAATACTGATAAATAATCAGACACCCCAATCTTCTTGATATACTAAAGGTTAGAGAGATCGGATACATATAACGATTGCGACTTACATTAAGTGGTTTGAAGTGAATCTAATGCTATTTTATAGGCCCTACACGTATTGTCTGTTGTTCTCCTTATATGTGACTAAAATTAGTGAAGGTCGGCAGATTAGTGTGCAGCATTGTGCAGTATTGTGTATGATTGTGATTGATAACAAAGCATCTCCTAAAGAATGCGCCATATACGTGAATCTATAGCCATCCCGTTGTGTCTAGTTTAAGTCATAACTCTGTTTATATATTTAAAGCGCCACGTCCTAAAGGAACTGTTAATATTTCCCGAAAGTGAATAATATTTGTCAGAGATTATATATATTACGATCAGTCGAATAATACAGTAGGCCTACCCCGCAATACGGTTAAGCTTCCGAATCCAGTCTCCCGGGGTATATCCAGCGGGTGAATGATCGCGCATAGACTGGCTTCGGCTAATGTAGTGTATCAAATACTTGTCATAGGCTAAAGACGATCTATTATCTAGAAGACATCCCAATTTGGCAGGTTAAACTGCTAAAGGTCTGAAAGCGCGAACAAATATCATACCCAGCAGAGTCGGAACAAAAACGGAAATCAAACACGAAAAATTCTATTCGAAATAGACTCAAAAGAGAAGACGTTAAAGAACCGGATAAACGCAGTGACTTCAACGTATATTTGGAATTCTTGAGAGAAGCATTGTAAAACTGGAGAAAGATCACCCGCGTTTCCCCTACAAGACGTGCGTCTTTGGTATTATTACGATGAATGCCCTAGACTCAACCAACACACGGAAAGACATAAACATCCGCGGAGACGTTGCGCTAAACACAGTTTTACTCGCTATACTTACGGGAGTTTCGAGCGAAACTTGTTCGACGTATCACCTATGCTCGCTCAGCTCAAACGATCCTTAAATAAACCTATGATCAGAGTTCCGGAATACTCGGTCAGACCTCCTCATTCCCTGGTGAGACCTCAGACTCTTGATCCTAATAGTATGACGGATCCTCCTGAACTGTACTCACTGTTCAAAGATCTAGTGTTACCTGAACAATTAGTCCGTGGCACTCCAGTAGTGGGCTCTCTAGATATTCGCCCATCCTACCTAGCCGGATTGGGACGCGGACATTTAATATCGCCGTTCAACCCGTATAATCGTCCCGGTTTAACCCCGATACAACCTGTCACCGAGGTGGAGGAGAGAGTTGAACGAAACGCGTTAGACACTATTCGACAAAAGATCGGAAAAGGAACCTACAATTGTTTAGAGAAACGTAAATTGCAGCAGCAAGTCCAAGCGGTAAAATAATTAGCTTTACCTCAGTTCGATCGGGAAATCCGGAATCTCGAAGAAGATATCAAACTCGGACGACCCTACTCTCTGCAAGAGTTTTGGACAAATGCTTCCAACGACAAGCGGTGGAAAATCAGCTCGAGGAGAAGCATATCGATTCCGATAGAGCCCGAGAACGCGAGTTGGAAAGAACCATCAAACCGAGGAAATTTCTCACTACTCACAGTCCACCTACCGCTCTCGTGCAGACGACTCGTCAGAGACCAGTAAGAGCTGCTGTCTTGAAACGCGCTCTGAAGGTTGTTCGACCTCACTCCACTGAGGTTGATATCGATAAACCAGGTACCTCAACCGGCGGATACACCGACCGTAACCCTAAACCTTCCAATGCAATTGTATTGCACCCTTCACCCAGGAGTTATAGCCCTCCTAGTAATGTGGCTCGCCCCAAAGAGAAAAGGACTCTTGCTAGCCTCAAAAAACTTCGTAAATGCCGTTCACATAAGAAGGACTAACTGTTTAGAGTATTTTTATATTTTAGAAACTGTGATTTTATATATTTTATAGACTTAAATCCCATTTTCTGGGAGCGGTGTAAATGCTTTTGCGGACATAACAAGTCATTTTTCCCTGTAATGTACCGTGTAGGTGCTTTGGCGGACATAACAAGTCATTTTTGCCGCAATGCGCATAATACTCTAAAAGACTGGAGCTCAGATGACGACATCTGTCAGCTGATTTTCTGTACACATGGAACCTTTCTTTGTTCTGCCTAGCTCAGCCAATCAGAGCGATTTTCATTTTATTTCTGACAAGGGCCTATGTAAAACCGCGCAATGCATTACGGTTTATGTTTTACTATTTTCTAAGCAGCAGAACATCGGCTTAGAATTCTTCTGTGCTTCTGTAGAAGTTTCAGACTTTAGCCAGAACATTAGATGGCTTTGATTACAAGAACGTAAATCTATTATCGTGCCACCTGGTAAAAATATCGAGTGTTGAAAAATATCGAGTGTTGAAAAATATCTAGAGTAAAAATAACGAGAGTAAAAATATCGAGAGTAAAAATATCGAGTGTTGAAAAATATCGAGAGTTAAAATATCGAGTGTTGAAAAATATCGAGTGTTGAAAAATATCGAGTGTTGAAAAATATCGAGAGCAAAAAATATTGCATTTTGCGTGCATTTTATTTAGAATTATGGGACAATATTGCAGTGCATGGGATACAACAGTGCACGCGCAAATAAATGGCATTAATACACCTTGGGTACCCAATTTACAGATTTATTATACTAGCTAGTTTTTGCTATTTTTTAATAAATATTGTAGAAGAAGTGCTAGCTATCAATTTGGATAAATATTTTTGTTCTAGAACACATTTTTTAGTTCTAGATCACATTTTTAATTTTTTAAAACAGCTAGCATTTTCTACTTCATTTTATAAATGTTATAGAACACGTGTAAGCTACCAATGTTGATAAATATTTTTGTTCTAGAACACATTTTTTTGTACTAGAACATCTCTAGGAAAAAAATTATCATACAACCCTTATTAAAAAAATTGTTGCTATCGATATTTTTACTCTCGATATTTTTCAACACTCGATATTTTTAATTTCGATATTTTTCAACACTCGATATTTTTACTCTCGATATTTTTCAACACTCGATATTTTTACTCTCGATATTTTTCAACACTCGATATTTTTACTCTCGATATTTTTCAACACTCGATATTTTACTCTCGATATTTTTCAACACTCGATATTTTTACTCTCGATATTTTTACTATTGATATTTTTCAACACTTGATATTTTACTCTAAATATTTTTCAATACTCGATATTTTTCAACATTCGATATTTTTACTCTCGATATTTTTCAACACTCGATATTTTTACTCTCGATATTTTTCAACACTCGATATTTTTCAACACTCGATATTTTTCAACACTCGATATTTTTACTATCGATATTTTTCAACACTCGATATTTTTACTATCGATATTTTTCAACACTCGATATTTTTCAACACTTGATATTTTTCAACACTCGATATTTTTCAACACCCGATATTT
The DNA here is from genome assembly GCA_032718475.1 of Nemertoderma westbladi. Taxonomy (NCBI): domain Eukaryota; kingdom Metazoa; phylum Xenacoelomorpha; order Nemertodermatida; family Nemertodermatidae; genus Nemertoderma; species Nemertoderma westbladi. The sequence continues at coordinate 37,742 of JAUCBJ010002656.1, read as the reverse complement.
TTACTATCGATATTTTTCAACTCTCGATATTTTTCAACACTCGATATTTTTACTCTCGATATTTTTCAATACTCGATATTTTTCAACACTCGATATTTTTACTATCGATATTTTTCAACACTCGATATTTTTACTATCGATATTTTTCAACACTCGATATTTTTACTATCGATATTTTTCAACACTCGATATTTTTCAACACTTGATATTTTTCAACACTCGATATTTTTCAACACCCGATATTTTTACTATCGATATTTTTCAACTCTCGATATTTTTCAACACTCGATATTTTTACTCTCGATATTTTTCAATACTCGATATTTTTCAACACTCGATATTTTTACTCTCGATATTTTTCAACACTCGATATTTTTACTATCGATATTTTTCAACACTCGATATTTTTACTATCGATATTTTTCAACACTCGATATTTTTACTATCGATATTTTTCAACTCTCGATATTTTTCAACACTCGATATTTTTACTCTCGATATTTTTACTATCGATATTTTTCAACTCTCGATATTTTTCAACACTCGATATTTTTACTCTCGATATTTTTCAATACTCGATATTTTTCAACACTCGATATTTTTACTCTCGATATTTTTCAACACTCGATATTTTTCAACACTCGATATTTTTACTCTCGATATTTTTCAACACTCGATATTTTTACTATCGATATTTTTCAACTCTCGATATTTTTCAACACTCGATATTTTTACTCTCGATATTTTTCAATACTCGATATTTTTCAACACTCGATATTTTTACTCTCGATATTTTTCAACACTCGATATTTTTACTCTCGATATTTTTCAACACTTGATATTTGTACTCTCGATATTTTTCAATACTCGATATTTTTCAACACTTGATATTTTTACTCTCGATATTTTTCAACACTCGATATTTTTACTCTCGATATTTTTATTCTCGATATTTTTTGAACTCTCGATATTATTATCGTCATTTTTCAACACTTGATATTTTTACTCGCGTTATTTTTACACTCGATATTTGTCATATCTTGATATTTTTCAATATCACCATTATATCACGTGCTTTTCACTAAGATCAATTCAGAATTACCGTAACCGATATAGACTCGAAAAGTACCGACCACAGAACCTGACCTTTTGCCTAGCCCTACGGAAATACAGTATAGCGCCCCCAGAGTGTGAGGTGTAGCAGAACTACAATACAATATTTATAAAACCACTCAATCACCCATAACACCAATAATAAAGTAAGATACTAGGTAGAGTAAGATAGAGTAAACTAGTAAGAATATTCATACCTGAGGGAGTTGGAACTGGTGTTATCGGAATTCCTGCATAAATAATAAAGTTATATTACTACATTATAGTAAAACTGTTTATAATATTTGTAAAATTATGCTTAATTACATAATTTCTCAATTAGATAATTAGGTGATATATTTATTTATTATATATTGTCTTGCCAGCATGCTGCTACTACAGTACTACAGTAGTGTTAATAATGATCGGTAACCCAATACAGCAGTAGGCCTATAAGTAAAGTATAAATATTCTCCAATTGCTCCATCTGATTCTTCAGAGAGTGAACATTGTTGTACCGATCCACCTTGTGGGGCGAGCCACGAAGTGAGTGAGCCTTAGCGTAGTGGTACCATTAATCAACCTGTCGTTCTGTCGTTCTGTCGTTCTGTCGTTCTGTCGTTCTGTCGTTCTGTCGTTCTGTCGCGTTCAATTTTAAACGTTAATAACTCGGCCAATCTTTGATGAAATCTATCCAAACTTGGTACACATGTTGTTTGGCAAAAGTTTAGAAATTTTCCAAGTAGAATTTCCGTGTGGCCTTCGAGAAGCTAAGATAATAGCAGTTAATTCGTTAATTAAGTTATTACGGTAAAAACACCATTTTCAACCTGCCTTTTAAAGGAAATTAATTGTTTTACAGTATAAGATTTAAATAATTATAATTAAAAATTATACAGATGTAATCCACATACCCCATTCTATTATAGTTTTTAATTAGTTCAAGTGATTTGCTTTAATAATTGTGTCTTTAATTGATCTAAAGTAATTAAAACGGCAAAAAAAATTGATTCTCATTAAATACTGCTCATTTATTGGCCAACATGCTGGTACGATGGAAGGATGTGTGTGTAAAGCAGCTAGTTGCTGGGAATGATTATTGGTCAAGTCTCTGCTGGTGTGGAGCTAGCTGGGAGTTGTGGCTGTAGACTAACCAGAGAGGAATAGTAATAGGCAACCAGTATTGCTATTCCAGCCCAGACAGCATTCATTCTTTAAATTCAACATCCCAACATCCTTCCTGTATTGACTCTACTATAAGTTTTGTATTGCTATCTCAGGTAAATGACAGATATAATAACATAAATACTATCCATGGCAGGGAAGGCATGGGAAGGCTTCTGAAATAGTTTATTCCACAATGTATATGTCTGGTTATTTTTTAATTGAATTTTTGCAAAGTAGTAAAATTAATGTTCTTAAAAATATTATTATTATTTTATATTGTAACCTAGGAAATTAGCTACATTTTTTCGCTGCAGCTTTAAGAAGAGTGTACATTAATTTAATATTATTTCAATACCCATATTACTACATCAGCATACGATGCGTTGGCGTTGTATCACACATCTCCACATATCACACATCTCCACATACATAATGTATCAACAGTTACTCGCACAGTTTCGAAACTTCGCATAGTTATAACTGTATAAAGATCGTCAGTCTGCGTTTAGGAAAAATATTTTATAACAAAACAGGACAAGCGACGAGCGCAACGTGGCATATAATGAAGACGAGACTGCGTTGACTAAATTATTATATAAACCACCTGGCTTCACATATTGATCGCATCCCTAGTTATTATTATTATAAAGAACGTCCTAGCCTGCGTTTAAGAAATATATTTAAATACAAAACAGGACGAACGCAACGAGGCTTATAATGAAAACGAGTACTGCGTTTATTATATTCCTATAAACCACCTGGCTTTGCATATTGAACGTGCGATTGAAAATAAGTTCGTGCTATCCTTCCGTGGGTGGTAGATGTCGCGGTTATGTATTGGTGGTTGGGAAGGGTGGGGGGGGGGGGGGATTAAAAGGGGTGAACACGTACTGTCCCCCTTTCTTTGATTGATTGGTGGTGTGGGTAAATTTTTCAAAACCTGATTTTGTGATACAGTCGCTCAATTTTAATTTGTATCTCATAACTGGGCCTCGTGCTGCGCGAAGGCCCCACGAACGTGTAAGTTAATATAAAGAGAAATCATTTGAAACCATGGCTGACACAGTATGTGAGCTATGGTGGTGATCTCTCATAAGTGTGACCCATGGAATTCAAAGGTTGAATATTATTATATTATATTATTATTTATTGTGGGGCGAGCCACGAAGTGAGTGAGCCTTAGCGTAGTGGTACCATTAATCAACCTGTCGTTCTGTCGTTCTGTCGTTCTGTCGTGTTCAATTTTAAACGTTAATAACTCGGCCAATCTTTGATAAAATCTATCCAAACTTGGTACACATGCTGTTTGGCAAAAGTTTAGAAATTTTCCAAGTAGAATTTCCGTGTGGTCTTCGAGAAGCTAAGATAATAGCAGTTAATTAGTTAATTAAGTTGATTACGGTAAAAACACCATTTTCAACCTGCCTTTTAAAGGAAATTAATTGTTTTACAGTATAAGATTTAAATAATTATATTTAAAAATTATACAGATGTAATCCACATACGCCATTCTATTATAGTTTTTAATTAGTTCAAGTGATTTGCTTTAATAATTGTGTCTTTAATTGATCTAAAGTAATTAAAACGTCATAAAAAATTGATTCTCATTAAATACTGCTCATTTATTGGCCAACATGCTGGTACGATGGAAGGATGTGTGTGTAAGGCAGCTAGTTGCTGGGAATGATTATTGGTCAAGTCTCTGCTGGTGTGGAGCTAGCTGGCTTGGAGTTGTGGCTGTAGACTAACCAGAGAGGAATTGTAATAGGCAACCAGTATTGCTATTCCAGCCCAGACAGCATTCTTTAAATCCAACATCCCAACATCCTTCCTGTATTGACTCTACTATAAGTGTTGTATTGCTATCTCAGGTAAATGACAGGATATAATAACATAAATACCATCCATGGCATGGCTGTTGTAGGCTTCTGAAATAGTTTATTCCACAATGTATATGTCTGGTTATTTTTTAATTGAATTTTTGCAAAGTAGTAAAATTAATGTTCTTAAAAATAATATTATTATTTTATATGTAACCTAGGAAATTAGCTACATTTTTTCGCTGCAGCTTTAAGAGTGTACATTGATTTAATATTATTTCAATACCCATATTACTACATCGGCATAAGATGCGTTGGCGTTGTATCACACATCTCCACATATCACACATCTCCACATAGATGTATCAACAGTTACTCGAACAGTTTCGAAACTTCGCATAGTTATAACTGTATAAAGATCGTCAGTCTGCGTTTAGGAAAAATATTTTATGACAAAACAGGACAAGCGACGAGCGCAACGAGGCATATAATGAAGACGAGTACTGCGTTGACTAAATTATTATATAAACCACCTGGCTTCACATATTGATCGCATCCCTAGTTATTATTATTATAAAGAACGTCCTAGCCTGCGTTTAAGAAATATATTTAAATACAAAACAGGACGAACGCAACGAGGCTTATAATGAATACGAGTACTGCGTTTATTATATTCCTATAAACCACCTGGCTTTGCATATTGAACGTGCGATTGGAAATAAGTTCGTGCTACCCTTCCGTGGGTGGTAGATGTCGCGGTTATGTATTGGTGGTTGGGAAGGGTGGGGGGGGGGGGGGATTAAAAGGGGTGAACACGTACTGTCCCCCTTTCTTTGATTGATTGGTGGTGTGGGTAAATTTCTCAAAACCTGATTTTGTGATACAGTCGCTCAATTTTAATTTGTATCTCATAACTGGGCCTCGTGCTGCGCGAAGGCCCCACGAACGTGTCGTTCTGTCGTGTTCAATTTTAAACGTTAATAACTCGGCCAATCTTTGATGAAATCTAGCCAAACTTGGTACACATGTTGTTTGGCAAAAGTTTAGAAATTTTCCAAGTAGAATTTCCGTGTGGCCTTCGAGAAGCTAAGATAATAGCAGTTAATTAGTTAATTAAGTTGATTACGGTAAAAACACAATTTTCAACCTGCCTTTTAAAGGAAATTAATTGTTTTACAGTATAAGATTTACATAATTATACTTAAAAATTATACAGATGTAATCCACATACGCCATTCTATTATAGATTTTAATTAGTTCAAGTGATTTGCTTTAATAATTGTGTCTTTAATTGATCTAAAGTAATTAAAACGGCATAAAAAATTGATTCTCATTAAATACTGCTCATTTATTGGCTAACATGCTGGTACGATGGAAGGATGTGTGTGTAAGGCAGCTAGTTGCTGGGAATGATTATTGGTCAAGTCTCTGCTGGTGTGGAGCTAGCTGGCTTGGAGTTGTGGCTGTAGACTAACCAGAGAGGAGTTGTAATAGGCAACCAGTATTGCTATTCCAGCCCAGACAGCATTCCAACATCCCAACATCCTTCCTGTATTGACTCTACTACTATAAGTGTTGTATTGCTATCTCAGGTAAATGACAGATATAATAACATAAATACCATCCATGGCATGGCTGTTGTAGGCTTCTGAAATAGTTTATTCCACAATGTATATGTCTGGTTATTTTTTAATTGAATTTTTGCAAAGTAGTAAAATTAATGTTCTTAAAAATAATATTATTATTTTATATGTAACCTAGGAAATTAGCTACATTTTTTCGCTGCAGCTTTAAGAGTGTACATTGATTTAATATTATTTCAATACCCATATTACTACATCGGCATAAGATGCGTTGACGTTGTATCACACATCTCCTCATATCACACATCTCCACATAGATGTATCGCACAGTTTCGAAACTTCGCATAGTTATAACTGTATAAAGATCGTCAGTCTGCGTTTAGGAAAAATATTTTATGACAAAACAGGACAAGCGACAAGCGCAACGAGGCATATAATGAAGACGAGTACTGCGTTGACTAAATAATTATATAAACCACCTGGCTTCACATATTGATCGCATCCCTAGTTATTATTATTATAAATATCGTCAGCCTGCGTTTAAGAAATATATTTAAATACAAAACAGGACGAACGCAAAGAGGCTTATAATGAAAACGAGTACTGCGTTTATTATATTCCTATAAACCACCTGGCTTTGCATATTTAACGTGCGATTGGAAATAAGTTCGTGCTACCCTTCCGTGGGTGGTAGATGTCCCGGTTATGTATTGGTGGTTGGGAAGGTTGGGGAGGGGGGGGGGGGATTAAAAGGGGTGAACACGTACTGTCCCCCTTTCTTTGTTTGATTGGTGGTGTGGGTAAATTTCTCAAAACCTGATTTTGTGATACAGTCGCTCAATTTTAATTTGTATCTAATAACTGGGCCTCGTGCTGCGCGAAGGCCCCACGAACGTGTGGTTTATTATGTGCAGCTACAACTGTACAGTATATATAAAATTACCTATTTACCTGGGCATCCTGTCTCACAGTATCCCCAGTTATCTGCATCCGCGACTCCAGTGTATGCCCCACTCGCAGCGCCAGTTACGGTAAGAGCACACCAATATTTGTCTGCTACAGGTTCATGAAGACATTCATTGTAATCATTTGTATCAACCGTGTCAGCTTTGAATGGAAATACGCAATCCTTTCCGCCCTCTGTTTTACAAATGACTGTAACAAATAATAAAATTTATAGGCTTCCAAAATTCATTATTTACCATGTTGTGAGCAGTTTTATATATCCGATCACAGATGTTTTATAATGTAATACCCCATTATCATTCAAATATAGTATTAAAACAAACCTACCGTAACTTCCACGTGATAGGTGGAACTTGTGACAACACCTAAAAATGGCGACAGCACTCAAGAAAATGTAAATGGCCACAGTCAATGTGAATAAATTTTTTGGGTGACCATTATCAAAAATTGTGACGGGATCCTGGTTGGGAAGGGTTAACTTATGATGTTTTCGTACGCGACGACTCGTTGGGGAATACTAAGGGGCGAAGGCTCGGTGAAATAATCGATTAAAGTATTAGAAATCTGATTATCGTTACTAAAATTAGTCATGATAGATAAAAATATTTAATTTGGGTGCAAGAAAGCGAATTTTTCAGTTACATTTATGTACTCACCAACACAAGCACCTCCATTGGAATCATAGCCTTTGTCATATTGACATTGAGCTGCCCCATCGACACTGCTACAGCTTCCGTGTCCACCGCAGTCATTGTTATGGCATGGGTCAGCTAAAAAATAATAAGTACTACTGGTATAATTCCGCGCGAGAAAATAATTTTGTTGCTCAAATAAAAAGCAATACCTTACAATAAACATAATGTATAAAATAATTTATCAAGTTATAATATTTATAATAATTTTAATATAATAAATAATAATAATCTTATTCGATAAACAGTATTTGAAAAAGGAGCATTCTTTGTTACTAAGTTCAATTGAGCGAAATTCAGCTATTCTGTCATGAATAAAATACTGAGTGACATGAGTGATACATGAGTGAAAAAATAGCTGAATTTCGCTCAATTGAAATTAGTAACAAAGAGTGCTCCTTTTTCAAATGATTGATTGATTAAAAAATTGTAAGCGGATTCAATTCCGCCGCATTACACTCATAAAGTGGGAAGTGGCACCTTTTCAGCAATATGTTGGAGATACGAGATTAGCAATAACTATTCTCGTATCACAACCAACACTGGGGACAACACAAACCCCAAAGCCACACAAAGGGAGGTTAGAGGTCAAATCACCTCGGAAGGGGAAACAACCAACAGGGGCCAACAGGGGGGGAAACACGCCCAGAGAGGGGAGAGGCGTGAAGTAGATTATTAGCCAATAGGGGCGAGGGAGAGCATCCACTAGGTGAAAGGCCACAGTAGTATAGAATTAATTATACATATATTATGCCATTACCGGTCCAGTTACTCAGTTATTGGTTTCTAGTGCAGACCGGCAACATTCCTCAACGTCACCAATATTCTACTAACATACCGGTTTGATTATTCACTACTCTACCGTGCTATTATTATTAGGCCTATTATTATCAGACAACATCAAGAGACAACATCGAACTCCGATTGTTTTTTTTCCCACATCGGCCTCGGTCAAGCTGCCAGCACCACCCCTAAGACAAAACGGTGATGGGGAGTTGATTTATCTGGTCGGGATCCCTTGATCCCGTCACAGTGAAGGATTCCCAACTGAACTGAACTGTGACTGCCAGACGCCAGCAAAGATGAGCACAGGAGAACCCCGATTATTAGAGGGAGAGAGAATGCCGCCGCGGACCCCGGACGACACCAACCAATCGATCCGCAAGGCCGCGACGAGACGGTATCGGCCAGTGACACCAGATTCGCCGACGAGGGATGATTCGGTAGCCTAAGCGGAGGGTGGCCGTCTACCACGAGGAAGGTACGAGTCGACGCATGATGGCGGTCGGAGTACCGAAGTCGCCGGCCAGCCACAGGCCGAGGGCGACGGATGTCCCACCGGAATGGCGACGGTGGGGCCGCCGGTATGACGCCGAACCAGGAGAGGAAGAGGAGATGTCGGCAAAGAGGACGTCGGGACCAGCGATCGGCTTCAACGGGCCTACAACGTTACTAAGAAACTGTTAAAGGAGGCCAAAGAGGGAGAGAAGGTAAATCAGGGAAAGTTGAGCCAGCGGCTAGGTGAGTCGAATACACATTTTCAGCATCTAGTTCGTTTTGGGCAGGGAGAACTGGCGAGTGAGAGAGCGAGGGGGGTCACCACCGAACTATTCAAACTGTGGCGATCCGTGGTTATGGAGCCTGAAATAGTGTACGTAGGGCCGTATTTAGTGGATGCTAGGGGAATTAAGTTAGTGGGTTGGGCAGATCCGCACGAGGTCGAACCCGAGGTTAACTCCGAGGATTCGGTCTCGTCGATTAGCGAGAACCCAAGAAAGCGGGGGAAAGTTAGTAAAACAGAGAGGCGATGGGAGTCCGTCGTGCCCGATAAGTCCACTACATCCTCCACGAAAGCAAGAAGGGTGTTAGAGATAGATCTGGCGTGTCAACTAGACATTGCGGCGCTAGACCAGAAAGAATTAGAGAGGCAGTTGGATGAGGGAACTGCGTTATTAGAAAGAGAGAGAGAGTTAGCCAGGGAATGTAGAGAGAGAGCCGAGAGGGTGGCGAGAAACTGTAGGGAGCGCTAGGAACGGGACACAAAAATAGAGAATGAGCGCAAAGAGCGGGAGAACGAGAGTAGAGAACGAGCGTAGAGAGCGGGAGACGAGAGTAGAGAATGAGCGTAGAGAGCGGGAGACGAGAGAGGCAGAGTTGGCCGACCAAAGTTTACGAGAGGATAGAGAGAGAGAGAGAGAGAGCGGGAAAGCGTATGCGGGATGATATGCATGCCCGGCTAAGGGGGCTTATGCAATATCAGGCCAAGCAGAAGCGCTGACTAGAACTGGCGCAGTTGGGACTATCAGAGAGTGAGGATGGCTCGGGTAGTATTTATGAGGAGCCAGAACTTATGGAAACGTTTGTTAATGTGTATGTGTGTTTGGCATCAAGTCAGGCCTATCTGCTGAAAACACACTGACATGACTGAAGGAAGTGTAGCTGATACCAGTACTACCGGTACCGGCGCTGTTACTGCCAATCAGACTGGAAATAGTAGTAGTAATGGGAATATAGTAATTGTAAATGCATGTCTAACTCTGATTATGCAAGGTATGTCTTCGAGCACAATGGATCGGGTAGTTCGTATCATTCTAACGAGATTTACACCAGAGGAAATTTTCGCGGCCAAGGTACTACTGTTCGAAAAGTTCGACTTAGAGGTAGTCAATAGGAGAGATACTCATGAACGGTTAGCTAGTACTGCAAATGTAAAGGACATTCTGGACAAACTGAGAGAACTAGACCACGGCGGACTATTACCCACTATCGCTATAGCTGCACTCGACGCACTGTCTCTACCAGTTATCAAAGAAGCAGACATGGATGTTGATATCGCAATCGCTGACAATCGAACCGGCATGTCATTAGTAAACGATAGTATTCAGAAATTGGAGAATTTAGTAAAAGATGAAATAAAGGGATTGGAAGGTAGGCTGCTGAAGCAAATACAGAAGAATGTAGGTCAACCAGTACCGGTACAACCTACACCTGGCCACAACCTACCGGTACAGACTGAGAGAGTAGGTCAATCTTCCAGCATGTTAAGTTACCCTCCGCAGACTTTGAGAAGTGGAATGGCCGGGCCCGCCGTACGTCCGCCGTATTCATCGGTACTAACCACTGTAGCCAGCTCCACTGGAACAAGTAGAGTAAATAATCCGCGATCACAGCGAGAAGAATGGGGAGCTACTCCAACAGGTACTCCAAATAGTACTAGAGGCAGTGTGAAGCGATATCGGCAATCAACTCCGTCTGGGATGGATGAAGAAGGCTACCAATTAGTTACCAATAGGCGATATAAACGTAATGATGGTAAACAGAGAGCAAATGTGGTGGTAGGAACCCGAGGCGCGGACCAATCAAACTCAAATGTGACTTTACGAGCAGCCCCGAGTCAGTTATTTGTAAATTGATGTGATGCAGACACGACAATAGCCGATATCGAGTCATGTTTGGCTGCAGTAAATGTGAAGGCGAGGAAGGTGGAGAAGAAATCGCACAAAGAAGCCGAAATGGCTAGTTTCAAAGTAACAGTGGCGACCACTCAGCTTGAAAAAATTGTAAGCGGATTCAATTCCGCCGCATTACACTCATAAAATGGGAAGTGGCACCTTTTCAGCAATATGTTGGAGATACGAGATTAGCAATAACTATTCTCGTATCACAACCAACACTGGGGACAACACAAACCCCAAAGCCACACAAAGGGAGGTTAGAGGTCAAATCACTTCGGAAGGGGAAACAACCAGCAGGGGCCAACAGGGGGGGAAACACGCCCAGAGAGGGGAGAGGCGTGAAGTAGATTATTAGCCAATAGGGGCGAGGGAGAGCATCCACTAGGTGAAAGGCCACATTAGTATAGAATTAATTATACATATATTATGCCATTACCGGTCCAGTTACTCAGTTATTGGTTTCTAGTGCAAACCAGCAACATTCCTCAACGTCACCAATATTCTACTAACATACCGGTTTGATTATTCACTACTCTACCGTGCTATTATTATTAGGCCTATTATTATCAGACAACATCAAGAGACAACATCGAACTCCGATTGTTTTTTTTCCCACATCGGCCTCGGCCAAGCTGCCAGCACCACCCCTAAGACAAAACGGTGATGCGTAGTTGATTTATCTGGTCGGGATCCCTTGATCCCGTCACAGTGAAGGATTCCCAACTGAACTGAACTGTGACTGCCAGACGCCAGCAAAGATGAGCACAGGAGAACCCCGATTATTAGAGGGAGAGAGAACGCCGCCGCGGACCCCGGACGACACCAACCAAATGATCCGCAAGGCCACGACGAGATGGTATCGGCCAGTTACGCCAGATTCGCCGACGAGGGATGATCCGGTAGCCTAAGCGGAGGGCGGCCGTCTACCACGAGGAAGGTACGAGTCGACGCATGATGGCGGTCGGAGTACCGAAGTCGCCGGCCAGCCACAGGCCGAGGGCGGCGGATGGCCCACCGGAATGGCGACGGTGGGGCCGCCGGTACGACGCCGAACCAGGAGAGGAGGAGGAGATGTCGGCAAAGAGGACGTCGGGACCAGCGATCGGCTTCAATGGGCCTACAACGTTACTAAGAAACTGTTAAAGGAGGCCAAAGAGGGAGAGAAGGTAAACCAGGGAAAGTTGAGCCAGCGGCTAGGTGAGTCGAATAAACATTTTCAGCATCAAGTTCGTTTTGGGCAGGGAGAACTGGCGAGTGAGAGAGTGAGGGGGGTCACCACCGAACTATTCAAACTGTGCCGATCCGTGGTTATGGAGCCTGAAATAGTGTACGTAGGGCCGTATTTAGTGGATGCTAGGGGAATTAAGTTAGTGGGTTGGGCAGATCCGCACGAGGTCGAACCCGAGGTTAACTCCGAGGATTCGGTCTCGTCGATTAGCGAGTACCCAAGAAAGCGGGGGAAAGTTAGTAGAACAGAGAGGTGATGGGAGTCCGTCGTGCCCAATAAGTCCACTACATCCTCCACGAAAGCAAGAAGGGTGTTAGAGATAGATCTGGCGTGTCAACTAGACATTGCGGCGCTAGACCAGAAAGAATTAGAGAGGCAGTTGGATGAGGGAACTGCATTATTAGAAAGAGAGAGAGAGTTAGCCAGGGAATGTAGAGAGAGAGCCGAGAGGGTGGCGAGAAACTGTAGGGAGCGCTAGGAACGGGACACAAAAATAGAGAATGAGCGTAAAGAGCGGGAGACGAGAGTAGAGAATGAGCGTAGAGAGCGGGAGACGAGAGTAGAGAATGAGCGTAGAGAGCGGGAGACGAGAGAGGCAGAGTTGGCCGACCAAAGTTTACGAGAGGATAGAGAGAGAGAGAGAGAGAGCGGGAAAGCGTATGCGGGATGATATGCATGCCCGGCTAAGGGGGCTTATGCAATATCAGGCCAAGCAGAAGCGCTGACTAGAACTGGCGCAGTTGGGACTATCAGAGAGTGAGGATGGCTCGGGTAGTATTTATGAGGAGCCAGAACTTATGGAAACGTTTGTTAATGTGTATGTGTGTTTGGCATCAAGTCAGGCCTATCTGCTGAAAACACACTGACATGACTGAAGGAAGTGTAGCTAATACCGGTACTACCGGTACCGGCGCTGTTACTGCCAATCAGACTGGAAATAGTAGTAGTAATGGGAATATAGTAATTGTAAATGCATGTCTAACTCTGATTATGCAAGGTATGTCTTCGAGCACAATGGATCGGGTAGTTCGTATCATTCTAACGAGATTTACACCAGAGGAAATTTTCGTGGCCAAGGTACTTCTGTTCGAAAAGTTCGACTTAGAGGTAGTCAATAGGAGAGATACTCATGAACGGTTAGCTAGTACTGCAAATGTAAAGGACATTCTGGACAAACTGAGAGAACTAGACCACGGCGGACTATTACCCACTATCGCTATAGCTGCACTCGACGCACTGTCTCTACCAGTTATCAAAGAAGCAGACATGGATGTTGATATCGCAATCGCTGACAATCGAACCGGCATGTCATTAGTAAACGATAGTATTCAGAAATTGGAGAATTTAGTAAAAGATGAAATAAAGGGATTGGAAGGTAGGCTGCTGAAGCAAATACAGAAGAATGTAGGTCAACCAGTACCGGTACAACCTACACCTGGCCACAACCTACCGGTACAGACTGAGAGAGTAGGTCAATCTTCCAGCATGTTAAGTTACCCTCCGCAGACTTTGAGAAGTGGAATGGCCGGGCCCGCCGTACATCCGCCGTATTCATCGGTACTAACCACTGTAGCCAGCTCCACTGGAACAAGTAGAGTAAATAATCCGCGATCACAGCGAGAAGAATGGGGAGCTACTCCAACAGGTACTCCAAATAGTACTAGAGGCAGTGTGAAGCGATATCGGCAATCAACTCCGCCTGGGATGGATGAAGAAGGCTACCAATTAGTTACCAATAGGCGATATAAACGTAATGATGGTAAACAGAGAGCAAATGTGGTGGTAGGAACCCAAGGCGCCCCGTGTATATGTCCGAGAATGGTTCACAGCTAGCCATAGACAATTCCAGCCACGTCGAGAGGACTTCTCACAGTCGCGGAGGGAAGCTTCGTCACATTCTTAACGAGACTTAGGACTGATAAGTCAGTAATGTTCCAGAACTCAAAAACTTACCAATGGCAGGACTTACTGCTGTAGGTTCTAAACTTACTATAACTTCATATAATTCGACCAGGTTTAGTGCAGATAAAATTGATGTACTAAGTGATGTCATATTTAGTTCAAATATTGTGTGTTTGCAAGAACATTTTTTCTTAGAACATAGTGCTCACAGATTCAATTATCATTTTCCTAATTGCGGTTCTGCTTTTGTACCAGCTCACTATAATGATATAAATGTTGTTCATCAGGGTAGACCTTCTGGTGGATTATGTATTTTATGGCATAAATCAATTGAGAAATACATTAATATTGTGAAATTGGATAGAAATAATAACCGCTTACAGGCACTGGAGTTAAATTTACCAGGAAAGAAAATGGTTATTTTTAATAGCTATTTTCCGGTGGATGATCGTTCGATGTCCACTGTCAATGATGATTTATTGTCCATTCTCAATGATGTTGCTACAGTAATTTCGCAAACAAATTGTTCAAATATTTTATGGTGTGGCGATTTCAATGCCGATTTTATTCGTTCGACTATGCATGTTCGTAAAGTGCGTGAATTTATAGATAGTCATTCGTTATATGTTATTTGGGACACGATCCCCATTGATTATACATATGTACATACTGTAAATGATGTAGCCTTTAAGTCGACTATTGATCATTTTGTTGTCAGTGAATCACTATTTAATTGCAATTTCAATGCAGATGTTTTGCATCAAGGTAATAATTTGTCCAACCATAGCCCAATATATTTTAAAGTTGAAGTAGATGATTTAGACTACACAGTACAAGATGAAGTTAGACCTAATAGGTCTAACTATAGTAAAGCATCAGATGACCAGAAACATGAATTTCAGCGTAGACTTGATGACAGGTTAAATGGTTTAACAGTGCCATCTTGTGTCGTTGGTTGTAGTAATGCTTTTTGTTCATCTATTGAGCATATAATGTTAATTGAGCAATATATGTTAAATGTGCTTGATTCTATCGAGATAGCGGCCGAGTGTTTACCTCAGAGCGGAGGATCGGTCAATAGCGATGCTACACAGGGAGAAATTATGCCTGGGTGGAATACTCATGTAAAACAATATAAAACAGATGCAACTTTTTATCATGGACTCTGGGTCTCGGCGGGGAGGCCAAATGCCTCACAGGGCAATTTGTTTCATCTACGCCAACGCTCACGTGCTCAATATAAATATGCGGTGCGCAGGTTGAAGAAAATGACGGATAAAATAAAAAGGGAGAAACTTTTAGAGGCTGCTATCTCTGGTAATTCTAGAATTTTTGACGAGATTCGTAATTTACGTGGGTGCAGTAATGTACAAAGTAGTGCTGTAGACGGTGAAACCGAGGCTCAGCATATAGCCGATAATTTTTCTCGGATTTACAAAGAATTGTATAATCAAAGTAGTGAGGTTGAATATGACAGTTTGCTTAATGATCTGAATAATATTATTCGTGATAATGATTTGATAACTAGTACGGCAGTAACTGTTGACGATGTTAAGGATGCAATGCAAAAGCTAAAAAGTTCGAAAAGTTACGTATTTTATAGTTTCGATTCGGATTCATTAATTAATGGTGGCGATGTGTTCTTCGAACATATAGCAAAGTTATTTAATATATTTTTAACTCATGGTGTGATACCTAAATGTTTATTGTCTATTGCATTAATTCCAATTATAAAGAATAAGTTGGGAAATATTGCGTCTTCCAGTAATTATCGTGCAATTGCTATAGCGTCATTGGTTTTAAAGATATTCGAGTTAGTTATATTAACTACACAGGGTAGTAAGTTAGATTTGCATGACTTGCAATTTGGGTATCAGCCGCTGTCCAGCACTGTATTATGCTCTTGGACAGCGACTGAGGTTATAAATAATTATTTAAGACAGTCAACGCCAGTTTATTCATGTCTTCTGGATTTCACTAAGGCATTTGACTTGGTGGAATGGAAGAAATTATTCTTGGAACTTATTAAAAAGGGTATTAATAGTTTATATTTAAGGTGCCTGTTATATATTTACTGTAATCAGACTTGTTTTGTGCGATGGAATATGCATAAGTCCGATGCATTTACAATTGGCAATGGGGTAAGACAGGGGTCGTGTATATCTCCGATTCTGTTTTGCGTTATATTGAACATTCTTATTAATCGATTAAAAGATTCGAATGTAGGTTGTTTTATTGGTAGTCATTACTTTGGTTGTTTGGCTTATGCCGACGACGTTTTGTTGTTGTGTCCGTCGGTATCGGGTTTACAGTTTATGATAGACATTTGTGAAAGGTTTTGTGCAGAATTTAAGCTTCGCCTGAGTGTTAATGTAAATCAATCAAAGTGTAAATCGAAATGTATACCCTTTAATTTTAATTGGTGCCCTCCTCAGGTAAATATTGTTGTTTCTGGAATTTCGTTACCATGGGTACGACAGGCAACCCATTTGGGAATTGTCCTGGACTATAGGTGCAATTTGGCTGCGGATACACTCATGAAACGTGGTGCATTTTTAGGCAAACTAGCAAATTTGAGACAAGAATTCTATTTTGCAGGCTCATATTGCTTGACTAATATACAGAGAATGTATGCTACTAGTTTTTATGGCAGCCCGGTATGGGACTTGTTTTCACATGAATGCGCCAGGATATTTACTGCATGGAATAATAATATATGTATGATTTGGGGTCTTCCCTTTACTGCACATAGGTTTATAGTTGAACGTTTAATACATTTTTCACATCCACGGGTAATGCTCTGCAGGCGCTTTTTGAATTTTTCTAGAACGATTATTAGATCTTGTAAATTGCCCGTTAGATTTCTATCATATCTTACATTGTTTGACTGTAGAAGTAAGTGTGGTCTCAATCTTAGAAGATTATGTAATGAACTTGATCAACCTTACTTACATAAATTATGTGCTAATGATATAAATAAGTTGAAGTATATTTATATTGATAATTCTCAGTTATGGCGCGTAAATTGCTGTCGCGATATAATTAAGTGCATAACTGGTCCAGACTTTGTTGACGGTTTCTCTGAAGAAGAATTACGTGATATGTTAACTTATGTTGCTTCATATTAGTATAGTTTCGATGGTGTGTTTATATTATACTGCTGTATTCTTATTCTATTTAAGTATGGTTGTTTGTATATTTTCTACTGTACTTAATTCTACTTTAAGTATTATACTGTTACTGTTACTTACTTACCGGTACAATTATTGTGCACTCTATAGATTCTCATTACTTCATGTTGTTCCCAGCTTGCTGGTGTACGAAAATAAACGAAATAAATAAAAATAAATATACGGGTTTATGAGGGTCCTGAATCTGATGGAATCAATAAAAACAGCACTGGACATCTCAAACTTGTACTTTTTGGTGATGGGAAAAATACGTGTAGCAATGATCTGGCAAATTACAAATGTATTCTAATACTGTAGAATCAGCGCCCCAGAAAACCTATAAATGTGAATTTATAGCATCGTATAGGTGAATTAAAAATTAAATTTTGTGTTCAAACCGAAATGTGTTGGTTACTTGTTTTATTTTCAGTTTTTGCCTACATAGAGGACTAAAACAGCAATGTATAGTAATTAGATCAATTATAAATATTTTTCAATGGATTTTACACCCCAGAAAACCTGTATTGAAAAACAATTAGCCGAAAATTGTAACTTTCAAATTTTATGAAAATTGTGCACTACTTGTAATTTCGGAGCTGCAAAATAACCACCCCAGTACATTTTTTGAAAATTTTTTTCGGTCGGATTCAGACTAGTGAAATCTACGTACAACAAAAAATCAGACGTTTCCAAGTCATCTTTCTAAGAATCTTTTGAGATAATGTATTACATCAACTCATTTTTTTGAAAAAGCCGTGCAAGTGACAGATTTAGTGTACAAAAATGTTAGAAATGAAATTATTTGATGGTATTTTTTGTATATTAATTTAAGATCTTGTTCAAAAATCCAAAAAACATAAAAAGTGAAAATTTTGAAAATTTGTAATTTTTGTGCCTCATAACTAGTAACTATAGGCCATTTTGGTAAAGCTTTTAAATGGCACTGCAAATATTTTCTTTCAAAACACTGGCCCTATTGCGACTTTGCAAAACAAGAAAGAGAGAGAGAGAGTACAATAATTGATAGCATTATTATTATATTAAATTTTACCTGTCATAAATAACCTATTAAACATTTATTATAATATAACATTAGTCCAATGAAGATAATGAAGTCGGGGTAGCTCAGTTGGTTTGAGCGCCGGGCCTGCAATCTATTGGTTGTAGGTTCAGCCCCGCCAGGGTCCACACAGCCTTTCATCCACTGGGGTCGATAAAATGAGTACCAGTTAAATATCTGGGAGCAAAACTTGGGATAGGAGTAGCACCCACCCTACCCTCTCGGGTAGCAGCTATCAAAAGAGGAGCCTTCGGGTTGCCTCCGGCTTCGGCCGACTGTTTGCTTTTTTTTTAGTCCAATGAAACTAAAAACTTATTTACCACAATCATTTATTTATTTTGTTTATTGAATGCGCCCACAACCAGGAACTTCCAACAGTCACTTCAAGCCTGGAGTGATCTGACTCTACCTATTACTACCACTACTACTACTACTAGGATCAGCGTGCTGCATTGCAGCTGCATTATATATATATATATATTACATATACAAATGACTCAAGACTAATACCTCAAATGACTATAAATGACTAAGAAACGAATGCTGTGCCGGCTTGTCGACAAAATTGCACCGCCACAACTCCCTATCACCCATGACATTTGCTAGATCATCCGCATCTTCAAGGCCAGTGTCCTTTAAGATGCGTCTCAAGGATGTCATGGGCTGTCCACGATGCTTATTCACTCCATGAGACTGTCAAAGCACAAGAGAATGCACTGGCTGGTCCTGACTGTGAAAGCAATGTCCTACAAAGCGGAGGTGGCTTTGTTGTAGTGTCAAGCTTGGGGGAACCAATGAGACACCTACAATGTTAAATAGTGCTGGTTGGAGATGTGTGCATTGTACTTGACACAATGAACCCGGCGTAGCATTCTTGTGAATGTGCCATCCAGTCTAGGGACTTTCATCATATTCACCAATGGCTTGGTTGGTCGGGGTGGAACATGAGAGTAGCCTCCAACTCCAGAATCCCTCTCCCCCTCACAATCTGGCCTCCCTGGCCACCCAGGGTTTGGGCCAAAAAGGACTCACAGAATTATTGGCTGCTCTCTCTTTAGTAGGGGGTGAGACAGGCAGCCGGTCAGGAGATAACTGACGCATGTGAGGCCGATTGTGTCCGGTAATTCCACTGGCCTCTAGTGGCTGGAACTCTGCATTACTAATGTAATCAATAATGGGGGTTGGGGGTGCTTTTTTACCGAGGCAGCTCTCGGGGTAAATACCACACAATGGGTTTGCCATTCCACACAGGGTGGGTGTCGCAGTGGGGTCAGATATGAGGTGCATCACCCATACCTACTCTGACGCACATGACCCACCAATGGCTGTGCAGCTCATCTGCTAGGCCATGCCCTGTTGCCAGGTGCAGGCCGCAGTGAAGTACACTCAGATTGGACATGAGAACACTCTACTCCTGACCAACCATTGGTAGATCACCATTTGCCTGGCAAGGCCATATACCCCTGCAGCAAGTATATGGGTCCTTAATCCAGGACCAAGGGCGTCACTATCCCAGAACGAATGGGGTTCCTAATTACAGGAACAGATTTGCCCTTAGTAAGAGGGTCTATGCAGCTACAGGTGACACCTCCTGTATGCTGTACGGAGGTGGCAAGTTTCTTGATCAATGAACTAGAATACCTGACCTGCCCAATTACTACTACTGCAGTCTGTAGTACAGTAATAACAGTGTTAAACTTATGGAACTACTTATTAAGAATTTTATAGTTACACAAAGCCCCAAAAATTCCTCTAGCGCAATGAAGTGTCTTTTGTCAATTTTTGTGAGCATGTGACTTACCTACAGAACTACCAGTACCTACTGTACTGTACCTTACGTACCTAATATAAAAAATGTATGTTTCATGATATGCTACCATGCCCTCAGGCTACCATTTAGTACAGAGTCATTAATTAATGCTTGATAGCATCTACAGATCTAGTATTCCGAGTACCAGTAGTAGTGAGTACTGTGGTGCATACCTGCTGCAGTTCTACTATACCCAGTCCTACCACAGTTATCACAATGTCACACACACTGTACCAGTAATATGAAATTCAATGCTGGTCCGCTGGTACTGTAACAGTCAGTACCTGACTGCCTCATACCTAGTAGGTCTGTTATACTGTGTATAAGCCATTATGAGGACAATGTCATTAGGTCTTGTGACATCAGGCCCTGTATATATACCGCCATTCTATTTCCATTTACTTTGCCATAACTTTTTTGAAACAAAATTTCAAAATTCTGTCAACAGAATTTAACATGGAAATATTGAGGAGAGATGAAGACTGACATTAAAGAAACCCAGGAAATATAATATGCATGCTGTTCTGTTCCACCAGTATTAAATAATGCTTATAGATTGTGGTAGAAATAATCCATGGCTATGACTTCCTTGAGTTAGTTCACAGAAAAGTAGATCTGGTATGACCTCGACTTTACACCAGCAGTCTGAATCATAATCTGCATTTACAGAGTGGGTGATATCAGTTTAATAATAATATACTGTAGTCTTCACAATAATATAGTCTTCACAATATCAAATTAAATTTAAACAAGCGATACTACATCAATGTGTGCATTATTGCTTACGCCTGTCGCATATGCATATCAGTATACAAGATTCTTTTGGAAGAAATCAATATACTTAATCCAATATGCTGTTGTAACTTTATATAATTGTGAAAAGAATTGTATTGTGTAATGAGTATTGCTTACGCCTGTGCATATGCATATCAGTATACAAGATTCTTATGGAAGAAATCAATATACTTAATTAATCCAATATGCTGTTGTAACTTTATATAATTGTGAAAAGAATTCTATTGTGTAACGAGTGAGAGCTTTAATTAAAGCTAACATATTGATGTTTAAATATAAATATTTCTCAATATTCATATGCCATATGTAGTTAAGTAGGCCTATATATACATATATACATACATATATTATTGTAGTTTAAACATTTTCATGTATTTATTCTTGGATTGCATTTACTAGCTTCAGTGCAGATAGTCTCGTTGTTGGAATTTCGTAATTAATGATAATGTTATTATTATTAATTTATTAATAGTTTAGATTAACTTGAAGTGATGGGATGTGGTAATAAAGAAGTATTATTATAGAACACTACGTTTTAATAAATTTTAATAATTTGAATAATTTTCCTGATTCAAGTAGAAATGTGATTCAATTTGTACTTTCCACCTCTGAACTAGTTTAAATAAAATATAAAAAAATTTCAAAATTTTTCAAAAATAATAAATTTCAAAAATTAATTCAATGCAACAAATACACCAAGGTGGAACTATTTGGAAGTTGATAAGACGCTGTTACAGGAAAATACTGTAAATCATAATGATAGGTGAATTCTACTGAATAATTGCGACATTCTCCCGCCCAAAAAGAAAACTATACTATAAATATATATGACACCAAACACCGATAAAATATATATACTTACTGCACAACACAGTACAATTATATAAACTTTATTTATTTACACTATGCCACAAGTAAATATGAACTTGACATAATATTTTAACTTCATTCACTCTCATTTTCAGTTTTGCTGAGTGCTATTTTTTTGAGAATTTTATCTTTTATCACTATAGGTTGAACAGTACTTTATAACATTACTCTTGTCAACCATCAACGGTAATAGCTCATTCGAAGTTTCTTCAACAACACAAAACTCCAAGGGATCCAGTTTCCTAACAGGTCTTTGAATCTGGCCATTGGGAGTTTGAAGAGTTGCGGACCTCATCCATCCATCCTTTCCTGGATAAACTTACCCATACGGAACTGTGCTCTGGGTACATTAGAATCCCTTATAAGTAGGATATCCACCATATGTACTACTTCTTTAGGTTCTGTAATGTTCCACCTATGATATTCACTTAACATGGTAAAGTAGTCATGGGACCAGTGACTCCAGTAATCGCTAAGCAACTTATAAATGCGATTATGTCGAACCATGAGATCTTTTCGAGTCGGGAGACCATAAAAGGGGTCATTAAATAAATCGCAATCATCAATAACTGGTTTATACACGGTAGAAATGTGGTTGCTTAAATCCAACATAGACGGAGTCAATGGATGGGGGTCGTCATTGTTACCATACATGTAAGCTAATGGTCTGTCATTCATCACCGTTTCGGTTCTACAACAAAGGTGTGTACCTCTTCCAAAGGCACAAATGCACTACCCAATACCTTCTCCAATAATGTCTTCATCAACCCTATAAGGCGCTCCCATATACTGTCCATCCAAGGAGAAGATGTGGTAATAAACTGCCACGAAATATATCTGTCAAAAAGAATATACTAACTTTAGAATCATCTCTAGCTATTTGTAGACAACCATTACCAGCTATAAATGTATTATCACTCAAATTTAACTCTATGGTTTCGTCTGTACTACCACTGCTGTACTAACCAATACTACTGTACTGCTGACTTATTCTATCTGACTACTGCTGAACTATATTATTGATATAAATGGATGTCACTAAGGTTATTAATCTCCAAGATGAAGGAATTGCATTAATTCGAGCAATTAAACTAAAGAAGAGCGTCTCGGTAGATGACGAATGGCAAATGATCGACATCCTCAATGCTATGTCCGCCAGCTACTCTGTGGCTGTAGGTATAGTTGCGCAGGCTCGAGTGAAACGATAAAATCTAAAAATGTCCTAATAGAATTACAATATTCAGCCACCAAACAGACATCTGTTTCCAAATGTTGACCCTCATCCGCAGTCCGTCAGACCGAGCACACAATCTGGAACCCGGTACTATTCCCCAGCTGATGGCTACCATACCCGCCATGCGGGGAACACACACACACAGGATCACACACAGCATCCGCGCATCACAATAATAAGGCCAACGTACATATATATACTATATAGTAGGTCTTTCAGCACACCCCCAACCCAGTCTCTCAACTCCCTACACCAAAGCTCTATATTATTCGAAGCAGATGGACCATAAATTATGCTCTCCAATGCATCTTCAAAAACATATTGGGTTTCAATTAAGTATGCATGCAATGTCAGGAATGACATTACCCAGTTTAGTTCCACAATTGAAGCAACTGTAAATTGGATTCTGATTACTCTCCTCAGCATTTCATAATAAAATACAAATATAATATATAATACATTTTTATAATTCTAAATCAGGCACAAATCATGCCTAAATACAGTAATTACAAAGTTAATATCTGTCAGACTTACACTACACAGCTTAACAATTTCCAGAAGTCAGCACTGTAGTATTTAGTACTGGCAACCAGTACTGTGGTGGTGGTTGTGGGCCTACTGGGTGATGTGGCATCGCAACTATATAGTCCGAACAGTATTACTGATTTTGGGAGAATTGGCAGCCCTGGGCGATGTGGGGATGTTATTTTTTTTATTTTTTTTTTATGGCAGCCCTGGGTAATGTAGGGTGTTTTTTTCTCTTTTTGGCGTTTAAAACTCTGGGCAATGTGGGGTGGGTGTCTTTTTCTCTTTGTGTCTGTTTAAAATAAGTAAAAATTATCTTGAAATTATAAGTAAAAAAACTCTTGAAAAAAGAATTTATCTCTGATTACAGCTAATTTTATATATAAAACCCTTACGATAATTATCACATGCTACAATCAATATTTTGAATTATTTATCAATTTTAAATGCATTCTTTATGAATAATGTCTGATATTGCCAGCATAACAATTCCGCTACATCAGAGAAATACTCCCCTAACAAAAAGTATTACTAAGACAGAAAGAAGAACACAGTTACAGTATGGTGCATTAGGTGACTTCATAAAATTCGCCAATGTGGTGTACAAAAACGATATTGCTTATATAAACAATGGAACCAATGAGGAGGCGACCTTTGGAATGATTTATGAAGAAGCAAACAAATTTGCAAATGGTTTACGGCAGATGGGTTTGCATGATGGCGACAGGTTGGCTATATTGTCTGGATCATCAATTCGATGGGTCACTACATTTTGGGGGGCAATTCTCGCTGGTTTGACAGTGGTTCCTATATTTGCCAATTATTCTCCTCCTGAGTGGGCAACAGTTTTAGAGAAAGTTGGTGTTAAGGTGTTGGTATCATCTCCAGGATGGAATAATCGTGATTATTACCATATCTTCAAAACGATGTTATGCCCAGAAGTAACAGGGGAGGGGAAGTTCAATTGTAAAAAACTGCCAAAGCTTAAACATGTTGTGTTTCTGGATGATACAAAACGAGTGGGAACATTAAATTGGGATGAAGTTTGCCTGCTTGGTAATAATGGAAATGGGCCAACAGAAATCAAAGTGAACCTTGATAATCCTGGGGTAATATTGTTTACAAGTGGAACCACTGGGGTTCCTAAAGCTGTCCCAATTTCACACTTTGCTCTCCGAAACATGAATAATGTTCCACTCAAGAAACCAGAACCTAATAACAATAGTAAGAGGAGGCAGGTTGTCCGTATTATTGAGCCTCCCATGGGTGGCATTGGAAATTTAGCAGTAGGGATAATACTTCCAGCAGTATTGGGAGATAAAGTTATCATCCCTGCTCCCTTTCCTGATGCCATAAAGATCTGTGAATCCATTCAAAAATACAAAGTCAATGTGTTAAGCAGTGGCACTATGTCTATATTGAGCATGCTAGAATATAAAGATAAGTACGATTTCTCATCTGTGAGACTTGTGAATGCTTCAGGTATGGCGATCCCTCATGTGCTCTTGGCAGACTTGGAAGAAGAATTTAAACACATTAAGACTAGGCAAATTTATGGAAGTACAGAATGTCCAGCAATGGCCTTGGGTAGTTTAAATGACATAAAAGAAATGCGAATCTCCAATACAGGTATCCCTGCTGAGGGTGTGGAAATCAAAATTACTGATGATGACAACGAAATTGTTGATATAAATCAGACTGGTGAAGTTTATGTTAAAAATGAGCTCACAATGAAAGGTTATTTGAAAAATACTGAGGCCACTAATGAGGTCATCACTGAAGATGGATGGTATCGAACTGGTGATTTGGGCTTTTTGGATAAAAATGGCTACCTCACTGTGGTTGGTCGTGACAAAGACGTTATAAAAAGGTCAGAGTTTATGGTGAAAATATATCCAAGTGAAATAGAAGATGTTATCGACACACATCCTAAAGTCTCTGACAGTAAAGTGTTCAGTATCTATGATGAAGTTAATTTCACTCAGATGGTCGGTGCTGCTATCATTCTGCATATTGGTAAACCTGGCAAACCAGTACACAGCTCTAGTGCAGATATTAAACATTTTCTTTCCAAGATAATTGCTGATTACAAGATTCCTGATCACATCATCTTTGTCAACAGGTTTCCCAGGTCTGGTAATTGTAAAGTTAAAGTAAATAAACTTCGGGAAATGTTGGCTGCAAAAATAATCCGGCACACAAATAATTGACTAGACTGTAATAGGGATAATTTCTTTGGGATTCGTCATTGCATCATATTAATAATTCTACACTAAAACAACTTAAAAATTACAAAAACTTTCTAAACTTAATTTACAGGTATATGCAATATATATGTTATATATATGTTATTTCAACATATTGGTGGAAGTAGTTGCACTGGTTGTTGTGTGATGTAGTTTATGTGGTGATAGAATATGAATCCTGTAATATTATATAATTATTGTCTGTTCGGGAATGGAATACATGGAAATAATACCTGAAGTAAATTAGGGTGTAAATGCTATGCCGACAGCCGACAACCACTGCCAACAATGACAAATATGAAAATTTAACCTGTTCTCATGACTATCGTTTATTGTTTTGGTTAGAATAACATTTCATTGTAACCTGTTCATTAACATTAGTTAGTGTCATAGTAGCCGGCTGGGTCTTAGAGTAAATAGGTGGCTGGTTACCGAGCGGGTGATACAGTTTGTCTGAAAGAGGTCTGTTTTAACTTGTTCTGTAGTGATTGATGTTCCTGATATAGATGTTGGGGAAAACTAGATTCTTGTTTCTGCTTTCATGTATAATAGAAAATATCATAGGTAATAAACAGTTACCAGTAATAGCACAAGTCTGATTCTGATATCTGCACTGAGATACACATGTTATCCATAATACAAATTCTGTTAAACTAAAGCTGCTTCTCAGGTTTGAGAGGCCCATGTACTGAGATATAAATTGTTATTACTCTGGTATAAGCTACTGTTAGTTTGAGAGGGGTTTGTGGTTGCTGCCCTGACCAATGGGGCGTCAGGGCTTCTGCTCTACTATTGGCTAGTGCCATTTGATTAATTGACTGATCTCTCTTAATTAATCCCCTCTCTCACTATCTATTGGTGACGGCATAATGTTAGTACGCCGTTACCTATAGTAGATTGGTTATATGCACTGTACCAATAAATGTACACATGAAACAATAGCTTAACATTAAATATACATGAATAGCTTGCGCGGTCATCTGACATACCAATAAATGTACACATGAAACAATAGCTTAACATTTAATATACATGAATAGCTTGCGCGGTCATCTGACATTCAATTTGGTTCTCTTGGCAAGGCTCCCTGGTTGTAAGTTGACCTTTGGGGTCCTTACAAGCCGGGGTGTTAATTGCCTCCCATTTTGGTTAATAAGTTTTTGAGGTGACATATTAGTTTTCCGGGTGGTGAAGTGCCTCAGGGATCGCTCCCGTAACAATTCGCCCCATAACACTTCACATGGTTCTGTGTCACTGTCAACAGAAGACACAAATGTTGTCGAACCATCGTATACTGATCTGATTGCTGCAAAAATTGCATCCGGAATCCCATATAATGAAAGTATGCTGAACATACGTGAGCGAGAGACTGAATCAAAGGCCTTGAATAAGTCTACAAAGATAACAGCCAGATGCCTGTCTTTCTTTTTTGATAACTCTTCAATTATCCTTCTAAGTACCAAAATGGGCTCCATGGTCCCACGACCTTTACGGAACCCATTCTGATTTCCACGGAGTAGTCTCTCAATGGGATCCCTGATGCGATTTAATAGAATTCTATTGTATAGCTTTGCAGCAATCAAGATCAATAAGATTCCCCGAAAAGATTGCCATTCTTGGTAACTGGCACTAACTTATTTGTTTTCATTTCTTGTGGGACTCTTGTTGTTCGGTACATGTCTACTATGATAGGATAGATGAGCTTTAAACACTCAGGTATTTTAAAGACCTCAGGGGAACACCATTTACTCCACTAGCACGATTGGTCTTAATGCTCTTTGCAGCAGCCTTCACTTCTGCAAAGGAGATATCGCCAATGGGAATATCTGGGAGTACAGACTCAGACACTTTTACTTCTATAAAGTGATCAGGCAATACCCTGTCATTATTAAGGAGCTTTTCAAAGTGGGCCTTCCAACCATTATTGAGGCGTTAACATAAGAGTTCCCAAAATTGTATTTTTCGGCAGTGGTTGTCAGCACCAAATTTTTGAAAATTAGCAAATTGATCAATATAGTATCAATATATTGATCAATATAGTATCAATATATTGATCAATATATCTACTTTGCAGAAGTGAAGGCTGCTGCAAAGAGCATTAAGACCAATCGTGCCAGTGGTGTAGATGATGTCCCCCCTGAAGTCTTTAAAATACCTGAGTGTTTAAACCTCACCTATCCCATCATAGTAGACATGTACAGAACAACAAGAGTCCCACAAGAAAAGAAAACAAATAAGTTTGTAAAAGCTTTTGTGGGATAACTGATTCGTTTGCCTTGTTGGCCAGTTCCCCCCCAGTCGCTAAGAATACTCTCAAAGTGATCTATAGCTAAAAATAGTGCAAGTTACCAGCTTATTGGCTGATTTGCTGTACGCAGGCATCTGGGCTCTGTTTAATCGGCCAACAAGCCTAGGGAGGTTGCGTCATAGCCTTGTTTTTGTATCTCCCAATAGAATTTGAGTTAGCCTTGATTTTGACCTATCACAGAGCTACTGAACTGAAATTTTCCTATCTCACTGCTCTTTCTCTGTGTTGAACGGGAGTTTCGTGGAATAAGGGTAGTTGGTATCCTCGTATAGAGCAGTAGTCACGAGTTTTTCAAAGCCACGAAAGAACGGCTTTTTAGTGTTTTGTGCTTTCTGCTTTTTAGCTCAACACTAGTAGGTTTAATTATAAGGACATATATCCTTTAACTGACTGATTGTCTTAACTCAAAACAAACTGGCACGATTGATCTGTGAATACTGCATACTGCTATTTGTTGTCGGTTATTCATTATATTTGTTGATGAATTATTATATTGGAATAACGAGAAATAACCCCGACACCCAATATTCTTGATATACCGAAGGTAAGAGAGAAAGGTTACCAATAACGATTGTGACTTATGTTAAAGTGGTTTGAAGTGAATCTAATGTTATTTGATAGACCCTACATGAGTCAGTCTGTGTTCCTTTTATATGTGACTAAAATCAGTGAAGATTGGCAGATTAGTGTGCAGTATTGTGCAGCATTGCGTATGAGTGAGTCTGTTAAAGAAGCAATTCCTAAAGAATGCGCCATATATGTGAATTATAATTGAGCCATATCGTTGTGAGTAGTTTAAGTCATAACTCTGTTTATATAGATAAAGCGCCACGTCCTAAAGGAACTGTTAATATTCCCGAAGGTGAATAATATTGTCAGAGATTATATAATACTGTCAGTCGAATAATACATTAGGCTTACATAGCAATAAAATTAAACCGTCGAACCCAATCTCCCGCGAATATCCAGCGGGTGAATGGTCGCGCACAGATTGGTTTCGACTAGTGTAGTGAATCAAATACTTGTCATAGGCTAAAAAGCGATTTAATATCTAGAAGACATCTTAATTTGGCGGGTTGAACTGCCAAAGGTCTGAAAGCGCGAACATTAAAGGATATAGCTTCTTTGTTGCAGTAAGCAATAAAGTTGAAAGTACCGGTCAACCGGTAAACCTGAACCGGTACATCTGTAGGTCAGTAGGCCCAACTGCCAGAACCGGTACTGCCGTAGGTCAGTAGGCCCAACTGCCAGAACCAGTACTTCTGTAGGTCCGTAGGCCTAGCTGTTCTAACCGGTACTTCCGTATAAGTACACTAGTATTATTCGATTTGATTGTTGTATACCGGTAGGCTGTTTAAGGGATTAGGGATTGATCACCCCTTATTCCTTTATATGGTTTACTTATTTCTGTCAAGTTTTATTTATTTGTAGGCCAGTATTGAACAGAAGGCGTGTAAACCTGATCAGATTGTACAGACGATTTGTAGGCTGAGCTGTTGTCTGATTGCTGTTAAGTCTGAACGAATTGCAGTGTGTGTAGATCACCTGTCCGATTAAGTACGGTTAGGAAGTAGGGGCAGCGAATGCTGTAAGGTAAACCCCCAACTAAAGAATAAGTCGTACTACTGGGTTAGAACGCATACTCCCTAATCATTTCGGAGTCTGCATGTCCTGTAGTTTATTTAGGCTTGAGAGTAGTCTGCCATCGTTTAGTCTGTACTTTGTTTGTGTAAGTCTGTACGGGTAGCGTATAATATTTATTTAGATAATTTGTAGGCTGGATAGTTGTCTGGCTGTCATTGGGTCTGAACGGATTGCAGCGTGTGTAGATCACTTGTCCGATTAAGTACGGTTAGGAAGTAGGGGCAGCGAACGCTGTAAGGTAAACCCCCAACTAAAGAATAAGTCGTACTACTGGGTTAGAACGCATACTCCCTAATCATTTCGGAGTCTGCATGTCCTGTAGTTTGTTTAGGCTTGATAGTAGTCTGTCAGTGTTCGGTCTGTATTTTGTTTGAGTAGTTTGTACGCGTAGCGTAATATTTATTATTCAGAGTTTATGCGATTATTCGCAACATTCATTCCCCAAGTTTGTTCCTACAGTAATTGTGTTTGTTATACATACCGCTATAGTTAAATTAACCCCGGTACTACACGGGCTGCTTGGCGTAGGTAAAGACTGGTGATTTTGTGCAGCGGTCACTCCAGCAGATGCCGTGGTTCTTTTAGCTGTTCAAGTATATTTAACTACTGATTATCTGTTGTACAAGTACTCGTACCTAATTTAGGGTTTAGTGTACAGTGCTTTCCGAAAGTAATTAGTGTAGACATTATATTTGTGTTGTAAAGTGGTTGATAGGCACGTTCGATTAGCTCTATTAACTTCTAGGTAGGAACACTCCGTGATACATAACGTAGAACCTATAGCGATACGGCTATAGGTCGTCAGGCGGTGGTATTTTCCTATCTGGACAACGCAGTGTATTTACTACTACTTATTATTTCAAATACCGTAGTACCCTGTCCGTTGTAATAACCAGAATTCTAACCCTTTGTTAGGCTGGTTTGTAGACTTCTTGTAAAATTACCCTAAAAATTTCGTATTTTGTGTTTTTGTAAATTTTTGTGTTTATTTAGAGATTGTAATCTCACCCGAATTGTACGTAATTTGTAGTATTAAGTAACTTAGGT
This sequence comes from Nemertoderma westbladi, assembly GCA_032718475.1. Taxonomy (NCBI): domain Eukaryota; kingdom Metazoa; phylum Xenacoelomorpha; order Nemertodermatida; family Nemertodermatidae; genus Nemertoderma; species Nemertoderma westbladi. The sequence continues at coordinate 7,128 of JAUCBJ010002656.1, read as the reverse complement.
AAATTAGAATTATTTGTTTTAGTATCCTATACGTAACACTTCACTGAAAGCGTACCGCTTTGTGTAGTGATTACCCCAGAAATAATAACATTTATTTCAAACATTGGCTAAACCCATTCAAACGGGTATATATATATTATAAATCAAATCTAACGATTTATAAATAGTAGGCCTACCATATAACAATTAGGTCTCAATATCAGTTGGACTACTGCTTAAATAACGGTAATAAAGTAAGTTAAAGTAACCAAGTAACCCTAAAGTTCAGAAATTCAATTATTTAAAATAATTGATATACCGGTATTTACGATAGGCCTATTATCTTTATTTCTATAAATTTAGGCTGAAATTATACCGGTACTTGTAATTAATTCTAGTCCAGAATTATATATACTACAAACTGTAAGCTGTATACCGGTATTCCCGATAGGCCTATTATATATTTATATATATTTGTGCTAAAATTATACCGGTATTCTGTGATAAACCTAGTCTGTAATAATAGTTATATATACTATAAGCATACCGGTATTCTAATATATTATATATATATCACGCTACACTGAGTAGCAGTACCGGTAATTAATTATTAGGCTAGCAGTTAATACTGAGTTACTAGACTTGCTCAGACTGTAATATAGCAGTAGACATTCAACGGTATACATAGTCATGTCTGATACTAAGCAGAACCTGTCAGACAGTATATTAGATGTAACTATCTGCGACTCAGATAGAGACGTACAACCGTCTGGTCGTAAATTCAGTTCACCTCCCACTGTGAGGAAGGTCATCCCTCCAGTAGTAATAACAGAACCTAGGCTAGTCCAACATCGTAGGTCTATCATAGGCACTCGAGCTCAGGTCAAGCGGGACCAAGAAGCAGCGGAACAGCAACAACCCGCGAGTCAAGAACTTATTCCTCAGCGGCCCAGCAGCTCCAGTAGTGAGGATACTGTAGAGCTGACACCTGAGCGCGGAGCAGAGATGACGGATGCGGTTTATACGGATCCCCTTCTCATCCTTCCTGCAGCCGTACTCACTAGGTTATTGATCGCTGTGGAAAAACACCAGATCGATTGGGCGAGAAGCCAGCGTTCAACTAGAGATAGTTATGCTGGATACACAAGAGAAGAACTGAAGTCCATGGTCGAGTCGCAATGGAACTTCCCCGGACCCGGACTCCCGTTTGATTTATCAGAAGCTGCCTGGGAAGACATACACCGGATGGGAGTAGCCAAGGAAACCATCGATCCAGCTGTATGGAAGAGGTCCGCAGCCGGATACGCACAGGGATTCTTCAGCTCTATGGAGCGAGTAGAAAGACAACTGTTTAAACAACCTCAAGGACCTCAAGAGCAGGGACAGCTGCTTTATCAAGTTAGAGAAAGAGTCCTGCGAATTAGGCTAATCTTATCCGCCTTTGAGGAGGCTTCTAAAAGAAGACAAGACACGTCGTCGCAAGTTGCCGTAAAGACTTGGCTTCAAAGGGTGAGACGCCAGGTTCAAGGAGCAGCTCAGTGGAAAGCTCAGTTGGAGGAGCGCTCAACCCATGGAGAATCGACGGACGCTACTTTTTCCCAAGTGGAAAGTGAAGCGACGGCAGAGAAACCGCATAAGAAGGATGCCATTGATATCTATCTGTCAGACTATCAGCGTTTTTTGGGAGATGAAGAGTTGAGGAGAAGGCTAGAGGGACTTAGCCCTAATAGCGAAGGAGCCAAACTTGTGTTAGATGCGATTGATGTGGATAGGTTAGCGGCGAACCAAGCTAAATTCGATGAACAACTCCGCATCGCTAGAGAAAAGGAAGAACAAGTAAGGAAAAAACGTATAGAAGATAGAAAGACAGCAGCAGCGGCAGTGGCAGCGGCAGAAGCGGAAAGAAAGGCAGCAGAGGCAGCGGCAGAGGCAAAAGCGGCAGCTGCAGCAATAAAAGCGGCAGCGGCAGAGGCAAAAGCGGCAGCTGCAGCCGTAGAAGCGGAAAGGAAAGCGGCAGCGGCAGAGGCAAAAGCGGCAGCGGCAGAAGCGGAAAGAAAGATAGCAGTGGCAGAAGCAGAACGGAGGGCATCTGAAGAGACAACCCAACTAGAGTTGGAAAATCTTCAAGAGAGGCAAGATAACTTTAATAAACAGTTAACAGCTAGTAATATGCAGATGATGAATCGATCTACTCCCAAACGACAAGGTTATACATCATCTGAGGAAGGCGATACCACCGACACTGAAGGCGGAGGAAATCGATCCCGCCTAAGCAGACGTAAAAGAACATTCCACCGTCAGAAATTGCCTGATTTGCCTCCAGCTGTTAGAAGGCAACTAAATAACACCAACTTAGAGAGTACAGAACCCACAGACCAAATAATTACAATAGAAAGACTCCCTACTATAGTAGATGAGCCTGAAATAAGTAGGCCTGTTCTTGAAATCACCCCTTCGGTAATAGATACACCTGTGCTCCCTGAAGCTACCTATAAATTCCCTCTGCATAGCACTAAGCTACCTGTGCCCCGTAGAACTGCCCAGGAGACAGTTCAGGTCCTGGACCCCGAGCGAAATATTCCAAATTTGTCGCCCGTTGTCCCTCGTCTGCCCGCTACGACGTTGGCGGATCCCGTTTCGGCGGTTGATTGGGTAGACGAGAGACGGCGGGGGATGGATATTCTCCTAGGAGAGATGAAGGAGAATCGGATACGCTCTTCCCAACAGGTCCGAGAGTTGGAAGGGACTGTCCAACATTTAAAAGGAACAGTGAGGGAAAGTAAGTTAGAGTTGCAAGAAGTGCAGCAAAGTATCGCGTTAGAACGCGTTAAATTAGTAAACTTAAAAAAGGGTATACCACCACCCTCTGTAACAATGTGTCAACCCGTTAGGTCTGAAGTATCTCATGCGCAAGGTGTGGAGCCTACACGCATCTATACTGCTAGCGAAGTAGAAACTCCTATAGTGAACCCTATTAAGGGTAATTATAGACCTGTTGATAATGATATTCCCTATAGACCGGATCATAATCCGAGAAATTTATATACCGATAACTCGATATTAAATAACACGATGGCCCAAGAAAGTTTTACGCGTCAAATGGCTAGAACCGAAGCCCGGCAAGCGGTAAAGGTGGGAGAGATCGTCAAGTTCAATGGAGATGAGATGAAATGGTTACCTTTTAATGAATATTACAAAGATAACATACAGAACTCTGTACTATCTAATGGAGAAAAACTTAGATACCTCATCGAGTGCTTGGAAGGATCTCCCAAGTTAATGGCGTTAAAGTTTATTGGACATCCAGACGGATTAAGACAAGTTTGGGATACACTAAACATCATGTATGTTTATAGGAATAATATCGCTGGGTACTTGTATGCAAAGTTAGTAGCGCCCCGAAAGTTTATTAGTAGCGGAATTATCGAGTTTTCCGATGAGATCCAGGAGATCTGCAGACAATTAGATTGGCTAGGTAAGTCTCATGAGTATCAGAACACTATGGTTATTAGAGCAGTGGCTTCTACTTTACCTAAAGGTGGAGTAGGTACACGCTGGGATAAGAAAGTGTTATATATGATGGAACAACAACGGCGAGACCCTACCATGGCTGATCTCATGTCATTCCTAGATGGAGAAGTGAAATTACAGCTCCTGAAACTGTCCAGAGAGAAGACACCGGAAAGCAAGGTAAGTGAAAAACCCGTCTCTAGGAGAAAGGTAACACCAGTATGTTATACTGATGACGGCGAAAGCCAAACTTCTCAAGGAGAAGATAGCGGGAAGGACACGGATAGGTCTTATTACGTGAATAAAATGCCTAAAGATCAGGTAAGTAAATTCAAGTCTCGAACAAATGACAGGAGGGAACAGGTAAGAAAAACTCCTCCCACGTCTCCCAAGAGAATTCAGGTGAGAAAGCCCGAAGAAAAGGCAAGTGTACACAATGTGACTCAAAATAAGGTAAGTAACATCAAACCGAAATGTGCGCTGTGTGACGGGACCCACCATTTGAATAGGTGTGATGAATTTCTAAAGAAATCATTAACGGAGAGACGCGAAGTCATGTGGGATAAGCGGTTATGTTATAATTGCCTCAGACAAGGACACCAACGGCGAACCTGTTTCTCTGACATAAGGTGTGCAAAGTGTGGTGCGAAACATCATATCTTGTTGCACGCTGAATTCGATCGAAATAGTCCGAATCAGGTAAGTGATTCCGAGCTACATGTCCAATTCAGTGATGTGAACGACACTGATCAATCTGAGATGGAAGGATTCTATACAGACGAGTTCTCCGACGAAAACGAATCCTGTTACATGATAAATACCGCAGTGTATCGAGCACTCACATATGAAAAAGATACCGATAACGACTTTACTCTAACTACTTCTGAGCGACAACCATCTTGGAAAGAGCCATCTTCCAATGTAGGGATCCGAGAGTTTCCTGTGGTGCAGGTAAGGGTGCACGGACCTAAACGGAGTTATGTAGTGAACGCCCTCCTGGACTCCGGCAGCACAGGAACATTCATCGATAAAGAGCTAGCCGAAAATATATTTGCTGGACAACCCAAGTTCCAAACTAAGCTCAACATGTCAGGCATTATGCAAGTTTGGAAATCTACAATAACAGCTGATTATTATGTAGGAGCGTTGTCCACCCCCCAGGACGAACTAGGAGAACACAGCATAAGGTCAGTGAAAATGGTGGCTATAAAGAACTTCGCTACTACTCATGCAGACCTTTATAATTGGGACGAGGATGAGAGCATCCAACATCTTAACATACCTCGATTCCAGACTGATTATCCTGGAGTGCAAATACTCATCGGCCAAAACGCGCATGAGGCGCTGGAGACGTTAGAGAAACGGCCTGCTCAACCGCAGCCCCTACAGACCTATGCGGTAAGAACTAGAGTAGGTTGGTACTTTACTGGCCCTTCCCATAGAACACTCAGAGAAAGACTACCGCAAGAGAGAGTCTGCCAGGTGAGTGAATGGGAAGATGATGCTAGTGAGGGAGACGATTCAACTGAGGGAATTCCATACTCCTCAGATAACGACGACGTTCACCAGCTTTTTGATGAGGAGAATACCATCGATCTCCTTAAGGAAAACGAGGCTTGGCAAAACCAAGTGAACTTATGTCAACTTCTCTATCCATCTGAACGAGAAGCTTATAACGACGAGTTAAATGACGTCATTGAGCGTTGCAATGCCAAGACTCGAGATGAACATGCTGTACGATTCTTTACGCAAGAGGCGGTAGAGCCCAATTCCTACGATAAAGCCTTGTCGGTGGAAGAGGAAAGGGCCAAGCAGATCCAAGAGACAACTACACGTTTCCTCAAAGATCAAGGAAGGTACGAAGTCGGTTTACCTTTTCGCAAGAGAGAACCGAAGTTCATCAATAACAGACCTTTGGCGGAAAAAAGAATCGCGCAACTCCATCGACGCCTTACGGCTAATTCTTCAGCTAAAGCAATGTATCAAACACAGCTGGAAAAATTTATTAATAAGGGATACGCGGAGAGGGTACCGGAAGAAACACCTGTGACTGAAAGAACGTATTATTTAACTCACCATTACGTTCCTAAACCCGGTAAACCAAATGAAGTGAGAGTAGTGTTTGATGGCTCCGCTCTTTACATGGGTCAATCCCTTAACTCTGAATTGTTACCCGGACCCAACTTACTTCAATCTTTGTTGGGAATTCTTTTAAGATTGAGACAATATTCGATTGCTTTCGCCTCCGATATAGAAGGCATGTTCTTGCAAGTCAAAGTGTTGGATAGGGATCGAGATAGCCTACGATTTCTATGGTGGCCCGAAGGAGACCTCAACCAGAAACCGGTGGAGTACTGGATGACCATCCAGGCCTTTGGGATAATCTCAAGCCCTTCCAACGCCTGTTCGGTAGTGCGTACTACTGCAGAGGACAACCGAGAGGCATTCTCTAAGGAAGTGATCGACAACATCATGAGAGACATATACATGGACGACAATCTGAAGTCCCTCCCATCAGTTGAGGAAGCCATTGAGGTCGCTAAGGGAACGGTAGAGTGCTTAAAAAGAGGTGGATTTCGATTAACCAAATTCACCAGCAACTCCCGTGAGTTTCTGGAGTCGATCCCTGCGGAAGATCGAGGAGCGAAAGATCTCGATTTGATCAAAGATGATCTGCCAGAGACCAAGACACTCGGCTTGAAATGGGACACAGAGAGAGATATCCTGTTTTTCCAGCTAAAACAGCGAGATAATCCAGTTCGAACCAAACGGATTTGCTTAAGTATACTGAGCACTTATTTCGATCCATTGGGATTTATTAGCCCAGTTATATTGATTGCTCGAAGTTTGGTACAACAAATGTGGCTTGAAAACCACTCATGGGACGATCCACTTAAGGGAGAATTATTGAAGAAGTGGATGAAATGGGAAGATTCTCTACCGGCCATCGAGGATTTTATAATTTCCCGTTCATATTTTGGTCATGTTCTCCCTACGTATTCCTATCAACTCCATGTGTTTGGAGACGCCAGCGATATGGGAATCGGTATAGTAGCCTACCTAAGAGTGGAAACTCCGGATGGAATCAAAGTCGCCTTGGTTACTTCTAAGGCATTAATCAACAACAAGTTGAAAGTTCCTCGAGCGGAGTTAAAAGCGGCTCTATACGCTACAGCCATCGGCCGGAATGTAACCGAACAGATTGACTATACATTAGAGAAAACTGTCTATTGGACCGACGCTTTACTCGTGTTGGAGTATATAACCAATGAAGTCTGTCAGTTCAGCGTCTTCGTTACCAACAGAGTAGCCATCATACTTAGTCGCACGACGATGGACCAATGGAGACATTGCCCCGGAACGATTAATCCAGCAGACATCGCTTCCCGAGGAGCGACTCCAAAGGAATTGGTAAATACTCCTGAATGGTTAGGTGGACCCGACTTTCTCTACCGAGAAGAAGAAGAATGGCCACCCCATCTCACAACCGCAGAGATCAGACAGGCCAAGGGAGCGGAGAAAGTTAAACCTAAAACTCGAGCGAGTAAATCGAAGTTGTTTAAACCTACGGTTGATCTATCTGTATTATTTACTTCCGGAGATGATGCTTTGGATCAGAAACCCACCGCCACGACTAAA